>JAMKCH010010994.1:0-61626 GCA_023653785.1 Ophioderma brevispina
CATGTTTTCTGTCTTTTGAGACATTTCTGTAGCCAAATACAAGGTAAGAAATCTATTGAGTGTCTAATCTATACGAAAATTACTATTATGACACAATATTTGGGTGCCTCAAAATCTCTCGTTGCACCTTTAAGCTGTAATTTGACTTTTTCGGGTGGATCACTGATAGTATATTTAAAAGCATATTCAAAATCAGCCTACGGTAATTCATTCACGTAATACTTTTGACAAAACATTACAGCAAAGTAGTTAATTCACCAATCCAAAGATCATCTGTGTCATTGGATTGTAGCAGCCTTCATAAGCTCTGGTCAAACTAGGGCTTCAGAAATGTAACAATTTGTCAAATACTAATTACTCCAATTCCCATACCTTCATATCCCATTCTCATATCTTCTCTAAATAGAATTGGTGGATAGAGTAGCTATTGGGCCAAATAGTAATTGGTCTAAGCAACATAACTTAGTCAAACGTGGTGTTAAAAATGTAGTTAAAAATGCCATTAAATGAAGTTTAAACTATATAAGTATGACCGTCATCTTAGATTTCAATATGGCCGCCATTTGTAAATTATTTTTTGTCCTCTAACTTTGGATCGATCTGAACAACATAATGAAGTCAAACTTGGTGACAAAAACATTTTCAATACCAGGAATTCCGGTCAGTGCTAGGACAAAAACATTGTTAACAGAAACCAGCTTCCAAGGGATCCCGAAAATGTGTCATGTTTGTTTAACATTTTTGCCCTAACTATATAACCACCATTACATCAGTGTGGAAGGAATTTTGTGGTCTTCACACAGGTTAAGCTATTCACTGCTTTACTTTTAGTTTTATTCTCCAATAAATTTAACTTCTCCCTGATTGAATCGCTATCTCAAAATGCTCAAGGATGACAAAGTTGCATGGCCGAGATTTGGAATCAGCAGGTCAATGTTTCCTAGAAACCATTAAAACGTTTTGTGCAGACTCTTGTGCAATATCATATGCAATGTTCTATGGAGCTACTGCTGGACTATGTCTTCATTACCCACTGTTAATCCACCGGTAGACATCAGATCGACTTACCGTTATGACTCCAATTTGAATTTGAATAAGCGGCCAGGGATGCAAAGCAGTCATCGTAGTGGTACCATCCCCAGATACCAAGAATTCTCCCATTCTCTGATGTCCCTAACTGCCAACGCTCCGGCAAATTGCTGACTTGTGTGTGAAAACGGATAGTGGAGACCAGTCATTACATTTATGAGGTAGTCAGTGATAATGCGACGTGATAAACAGTGGAAATTATTAGGCTTATAGAAGAGAGAAATAAATCATCAGGAGAATTGGTGAAATAATTGAAAAATATTAAAACAGTGCCTTTTACGATAGATATTAAGGTTTAATGAATATTGATTACCATTTTCGTTGGTTATCATATTTCATCTATCCAGTTAGGTTGTGTTGTTGATTTTCCTTCCACTTATAAGAACAAGGTTTGATTATATCAGTAGCAAGGTAAACGAGACGTCTTGGATAGCGCCCATTATTCGTTCCTGAAGGCTGTTTAATCAGTAAGAGTCTTTGGAAATAAAAAAAATCAGATGTGATTTTGATTGATCAGAACATATACGTGAACGTTCTAAAATCTGGGACCAATTGCCCAAAGGCCTATGATCTCTGCCTAGCAATGCCCCACCAGGAAACCGATATATGAATTACAGGGTCTTAAGGTAATTACATAGTGTCATGCCGCTTACCCGACTTGCCGCTCGATGATGAAATTTAGTAAGACGCAATCATGTCAGAATCGCTCGCTGTGTCCCAAGCGGCAAAGCGTCAAAGCCGATAAATCGATTCCCGGCCGCTCCCTGGCCCAAATCGCCTTGAGTTGATTGAGTCACACTTTAGAGCGTGCCGCTCGAGACGTAGTTCAGCTCGCGCCCGCTTGACTATATTAGCTCAATCTGCAAGCGGCGTACACCAAGCGGCTTACCGCTGAGCGGCAAGCGGCATGACACTATGTAATGACCTTTATAATGGAGAGATCCACCGGCCAATTGTCTACTGTGTTCTCCATTGTGTGCTGCACGCTTCATTTTGTTACAAGATTGTATTTATTCCATATCACTTTATTCATAATCCAAAAATACAAACAAAGGATTAAATATACAATTATAAAAAAAAGTCTATGTCTGCGCCACAGGAGGTTGAAGCATGCAAGATTTATGGACAAAAGACAGCAAAGCCAAAGACAAAGATGGACAATTAAAACATTGTTTGGTGCTAACGTTACGCAATATGTTTGCGTATAAGGTTGAGAATGTACGTTTTGATACTCTGACCTTGGCTCAATTGAAAGAGTATTTAATAGGAGTATTGGGAACGGAGCCAAAGGCATCTTCCAAATCGAACCAGTTAAAGTGCACAGTACGATTTTTATTTTTGTCGTGACGAATTATTTCATGAACCACGTACGTCTTAGCCTCGTCGACAAGTGACGTATTCTACATTTTGGAGAAATTTGGCATATACGTTTTTGTATAATTTTCAACCCTCAAAGTGGCTTAATTAGTAAAATATTAATTAACTAATTATGACGTATTTGCAAAACCTTAAATTGTCCGCATCACATATAAACGACGTATTTGATGTTTCACATAGTGACATATTTGTGCGACGTATTTTTTCAGTTCACGGTAGGTTGCTATTTTTTGCTTTCACATAGTGACGTATTTGCGCAAACACTTCACATAACGACGTATTTGCGCGACGTATTTGTTCTTTACACTTTGAAATTAATACTTTGTCTTTTTCACATAGGGACGCGATGACGTATTTTATTTTTATCCTTTCGTCGTATCTATTATCAATTTAAAGTTGATTAGTTAAACATATTTGAAATTTAACTTACTTTGGCAATTTTCTACCAGGTTTTAATTTCCAAACCACTAAATAGATCTGGTCTGGTACCCTCTGGTCGAAAAGTGTTTGAAAAAACGTAAACATGGGGGGGGGGGCGCAGATTTAAGTTAAAATAATGAAAAATATTTTAAAAAAAGTCTCTGAGTCTTTCTACTGAGTAATCAGAGGGGATCAAAACTCATCGTTGTCTTCACGCTTCAGTAGCTCGAAAGATACGTGGTCAACTTCTAAATTCTTCATGCTGAATGGGATGCAGAGGTCTAGCAGTCCAAGGTAATGCTTTATTTAAAGCAATATTAGCATATTTTTTGAAGGGCGCCCCCAATTTTTCAAAAATTTGGAGATTTTTACACGGTTGCATTGGTAACTGGCTAGTAAACTATACCTGTGAATGGTTAAGCTCGAAAATGTCTATGTGTCACAAACGAAGGAATTTTGTACTAGACTAATTATTATCGGGGATCCCCGATAATAATTCAACGGCTGCTGGAAACGGCCTTCCAATGTGAAATAGCCGGGAAATAGCGCCATGTACATGTCTACGCTCATCCATTAGTTGTTTTAAGAGTTCGGGCAAGTCAAGTTAGAGGTTATTTTACTCGAGGCGGCACTATTTCATCATGGACGGACATAAACGTAGCATTTCCAGCTCTGCCGTTAAATCCAATCTGGGATACCAATTCTAATTTCAAAATCGCTTATTTTGTGATAAATACGCATTTTTTAGCATTCTCGTTGGCAGATATAGTTTCCAAGACAATTACCAATGTAACTGTGCAAAAATATCAAATTTTGAAAATTGGGGGCGCTCTTCAAAAAATTTGCCAATATTGCTTTAAGTGACTGAGTCGCTTGGTTATTGTGAGAAGTTTACATTTTAATTAGGACCGTTTTGTACATAAACCAATGACAATTTATTTCGTAGCGTGCAACCTTTTGGCAGGGCATTAGCCAAAATTCTTTATTATTGGAGTACTCCATCGTGTTACCCTTGCAGATTGTTTTGGGAAAGTCCAACGATCACTGTGTGAGTTTGTTTGTAGGTCATGTTTCAGGCTTATAACTAAAGGCACTTACATTAACACAGCTACATATACAGACGGGTTTTAAACAAACATAATAATGATAAAATAATCAATCTATACATGATTAACTGAAACACAGTCTCGTCATATGAGCATCAGTTCATT
The DNA here is from genome assembly GCA_023653785.1 of Ophioderma brevispina. Taxonomy (NCBI): domain Eukaryota; kingdom Metazoa; phylum Echinodermata; class Ophiuroidea; order Amphilepidida; family Ophiodermatidae; genus Ophioderma; species Ophioderma brevispina. The sequence continues at coordinate 4,098 of JAMKCH010010994.1, forward strand.
AATAAGTGCGCGAGAATTATATATGAAGATTTAAAATGATGATAGCAATAATACTTTATTTTATCATTTTATCAAAGTATACACAATGAAGGATCAAAGTATATCACCTGATCAAGATAATTCGTATCGGATCGAGCATCCATTGTACATTTCCCACTTATGTTCCTTCCAGAATACATGATTTTAGAATAATTTCGGTACTTTGGTTGTCAATATATGTTCAATAGCTTGTATATAGTTTGACAGCTAAACCTTTGTTTGAATGACAACCAATTACATCACAGGGGCGGTTTTAAGGAAACGGGTCCGTTAGGCAAATATTTTTGTGGTCCACTAGGGACTTTGTGATTTCAACATACACGCCATTACCGACAATTTTAAACAGTGAGAAGATATCAATCGTTTAAAATCCATGCCAACAGAATTTAAAAAAATAAGTTTTCCTGGAGGATTTCGTATAATGTGCTTTTTGTAAAACCTGAAATTTATATTTGATAGCAGCATATATCTACATGAGTAAACAGGTCAAAGTTCACATATATTCAGAAAATAATTTTGTCACCGCCATTCCCATCGGTGCATAAGGTGGGGAGGGGGATCCAAGTGGATTCAGGCTAATTTTCTCTGATTTCAATTTCAACTGCTCGGGAAATTGGTTGCCCAAATAGCGATTTTGAGTGATGATAAATTAAAATGATTCAGATGTCCATTTAAATTCGCACTAATGGATTTCAATCATCCCATATTAATATCAAACAATATATTTGAGATGTACAAATATGTGTGTGTGGGTGTGTGTATGGGGTGGGGTAGAGGGGTGTTCATAGGTGGAAGAGTGGGATATGAGTGTGTAGGAAGATGTGTTGGTAGAGAATGTTGGAAATGTATCAATATACAGCCTGTCTCAAAAAATGGTACAATCAAAAACCGATTTTTTTTTTCAACATTATATCTCAACATAAGTAAGTCGCGTTGTACATCACATTCAAGAGAAATGACCAGGCTTTCCAGTATTTTTGTTTCATCTCATTTGCTTGTTTCTATCGAGAGATAACTCTAGTTTACTGCGGAACACAAAAATCGAGTTTGTGCCACTTTCTGGTTGAATGAAAACGGTGAAAGAATTAGTTAAGCATAAGTTATTCACATTTGAACAGATATGAAACTCTTTAAAAAGGGATTAACTTCATAAAGAAACTCTAAAAGATACGAAAACAGTTACAGTTAATGGTAGAAGTTATGATCAGTAAGTTCTGGCTTTAAGATAAAGTGGATAGCATTCGACATACTGTTGTTTGTTAGAAGAGAACCGTGAGCGCACAGCAACCTGGAGGAGAGAGTTCCTATGGTCTTGAAGTATCATGAAACGAAAATTCCTACCAACACCTTGATGCTTTGATTCCAAAATCAAATTTTTATTGACTTCAACAATTAGGAAATGCACAAAGCAATATTTTTAAACCTTTTCTTTGGATTTGGGGTGTTTATTTTGGTTGCAATTACATTCCTTCTGGCATGATTTTAACAGATACCAATTTTGTAATAAATTCAAAGCCCCATTTCATTGACGTGCAATAAATATTTGTATTGTTTATTATTTATGAAAAGAAGATATTTATCATGGAACTGATTATGTTGACTGTTAAAACTAGACTCCCTGTGTTTTGTTTCTTTTGTAAAGTTGCAATCTTTTGTGAGCTTTAAGACAGCATGGCATAACTGCGCAGAACAACTCTGCATATGCATAAAAGTGGGACAAATCGATTTTGGTATATCGCACTAAATTGATTATATCTCTGGATTGATAAAAGCAAATAATATGAAACAAACACCATTGGAAGCCTCGCCTTTGTTATTTAATATCATGTCAAGTAAGAATGACTTATTTTGAAATTTCATATTTAACCATTTTTTTCCTGATTGTACTACTTTTTTGAGACAGGCTGTAATTGTTTTCTTTGCACGTGTCAAAGTAGTTTTTAAAAAAATATTCATAGTTTGGCAACCACATTGAAAGTTATCTTGAATTTCAAACTATTAGCCCCCAAAATGGTTGTCTGCAAGATCTAATGGGATGAAGGTTCGAAATTACGCTTAAATAATATAAGATTAATCCCATCTATTTAGCGAATTTAAACATTTCTTGCAGCCACCATAGACGCCACCTATGAATCTGATCACAATGGATCTGATGCTGGTAACAAATAAAAGATACTGGAGATTAGATTCCAATGACCCTAGGAAGTATTTTATGTTTCTTTTGTACTTTTCATTAATAGTTATTACCAATTACTATCATAAGCACGGGACCTATGATAGAATTTGCTGATGTTATAGACCTAACTCTTAGCCATGGTCTATGCATACATTATACGAGACGAAATATATATACTGAGCTAAATGTGAAATTATATGGCCAAAGACAAAAAATCCGAGTCGATTCTTTCACAGACGATGAAATCTGCGCATACGATAAGGCACAAACAAAACTTCATACTATGGATACTATACACACCTCTTCCTGCATTTGCTTGTATGTTTTCCGTTCTTTGTCAGCGTAGAAGACATACATTTCTTTGTCGGGGTTCTTATCAGCCATTTCGTTGAATAACTGCCCGCATGTTTTCCCCGACAAAGGTGTTTTCCTCGGAACATGAAGGTAGCTCTTCGTCAGTTTCTGTGTTGTTCGAGACATATTTACGCTGTAGACCACAGAATAACACAAAATATACGCAAAAAAGTCGGTTTAGGTTCAAATATTGGATACGGTGTGGGAGCCAATAACAGTTCATTTTACGAAGATTGTTGGTATTTCACCACGGAGAAATTCCAGCCAATGATGGATTATTATACACAGGCTATCAAGATAATTCATAGTGTATTTCTCCGCGGAGAAATACCAATCACAATACTTTGCGTAATAAAAGAAGGAAACCTGGTTTCTCAACGGCATGTAGTGAATTTTGTCATTGGGACATCAAATTAAGAAAATAGATAATTATCAAGTATTAAAAAAATCAATGTAAAAAATAGTCTCAGGCCTCTGATTGTCCTTTTAAAGAAAACTAAGTGTAGCTAGCCCTGATATTAACACTTAAGTGGACAATGGGGGGGGGGTCCTAAGGACCCGCAAATCACATTTTCAGGTTTTACGAATAACGATATACTTTTTCCGATTCATATTTTTTGTATTTGTCTAACTTTTGGATACGCAACTTTTCATGAAAAAAATAAATAAAATCCATCATCCCGTTAATTAGATAGATTAGTGCGGGTCCCTAGGAACCCCCCCTGTCCACCAACGGGAGTGTCAGTAAAAAGATATTAATTAATTAAAGAAATTAATTATGAATATTTTTCCTGTTTAAACATTTACATATTCACGTAATTAAACAACAAATATTAATATAAAAGTCAGTTAACCCTTTATATGCCGATAGTGATCACTTTGTTTTCGTCCCGCCACTGTACAAACCAATGGGAAAGTTACACGGTAAACAATGCCACCCACCAAAAATATGACATATTAAAAAATTACATAATTTGTGTTCAATATAGGTAGATTGGACCCTTTAGAACTAACAACGTTTTCATTCCACATATATATTTTGTGGAAATGAGGCCGTGTTAATTTGTGCTCCCTTTTTTCCGAATTTAAAAATAATGTTTTGCCCCTAATTTTTAGGTTTCTTTGTGGAATTCTAATTTTATTGCTTATTTGCTTATGGCCCTGCATGTGTGGTCCACCAACGGAAGTAGTAAGACCTTGTCCACTTAAGTGTTAAAATACATTCATACTGAGACGGAACTTTCAGTTCTCCTAATAGCATAGTGTTTGTTTGATTCAGTATCGGTAATGAACACAGCACTTGAAAGTCTTTTATTTTCGTGTTCAAAGCTTATAGTTAATATTTTTTTTTAAAACTTATCTAATTTGAGGAGACACTAGACGGTTTCAAATATTTAATTCTTCACAAAGGAAGGTAAGCATCAAAACAACAATTACTCTATGAAAACGTTAATAACCACATACTGTTTAGAGCGGCATATTTCAGATCTTAGTATTTCTCAACCCAGCGTTACAGCCCTATAATAAATGTTAACATTTTAACACTCGTCAGCTAGCATGTGTAATAAATGGTTGAATTATCACCCGAAGAACCAATTCTCTTACAGGTAAGTGAATTTGTGAGTTTGTGTCCAATTAACCAGTGCAACGTTGCTAATGTCAGAGATCCTCGAATAGACCCACCTTTAGAAATGCTGGATCAACTTATTCCAAGTTTGTGAAATTGAAATTGTCATGGATCATACAGGCACTATAATGAAGCCTCATTTATATTAAACAATTTCACGTTAGCATTTACATAGTTTTTATATTTACCTTGTGATTTTAGCATTCGCCCCACGATCTGGATGGTCCTTCGTACTCGGCAAGTCATTAGGACGAATGCATAGAAAACTAAACAATGCAGCATGACTATCGGTCATTTTTAAGGGTTCAAATTTTGGTGAGCGGTATGAGCCTCGTGGGTACGACGAACGATATTTTGCCGCGGTTGTTTTCATAAACATTTTAATTAATCAATTCTAAAACATGAGAGTACCATTGAAGTCCTCGGCCTGTAGAAACGAAATTGGTAATGTTTTTTTATGTATATCACTGAATCAATCGGTTTTCTCCCAGTCGTTATAGAAGCAATTTAAATCTGGTCAGCTGGTCATATTCTAGCCGAGATTTGCAATGCTTGCATCTTTAAGTACCCGCGAATGAGGCATTAAGGGGCATATCGTGATCCACAGACTCTTTACTTCCCCGACTTACTTCAAAGAAATGGGGATTTTTTATACCATCTGAACCATGGCCCAAGTATAGTAGGTGTGTACCTAATCTTACTTGCAAATTCGTTTCTACTCCAAGAAAAAGATCGTATTGTGTAGTTTTCTCTACATAAATGGTTTTCATTGTTTGTTTATAGCTTTCTTTATTTTTGGGGTTTTCTTCTTCTTCTTCAGTTATCCAGTGAAACTTGCTTACAGGTTGGCTCCTGTTTCCATGCCAACCCATTAAAAAATCAGAAAATCTGGTTCATTTGGAATCATCAGTATCCAATATTTGTCGGCACCCGGGGGGGTGGGCACTTACATTGAAACATGAACACCATCCGGTCAAAAAATACGCGTAAAAAGGGTATGTTTTTCACAGATAGGCGCGATCATCTTCCGATCTCGTTTAGGGTGTCAACCACCGAAAAAATCGGAAAAAGGGTATCAAAATACAACACTCAACTGAAAAGGGTATAAAAATGCGTGACAGACGAGAGAATAATAATAAAACTTGTAGAAATTACCTGAAATAATGAAATATATACATTAATCCGCCCAAAAAATCGTCGGGAGAACTCGAAATAGAAATAGATGATTCAAATCAGCCAAGCTTTGCAAAAGCAGCGCCCAAACAGCGTGAACATTAGTACACCTAATTGCTCCTGATTGTGCGCGAAACTTGATTCCCGTCATTTAAACACCACTAAGGACGAAAGGACGAAATTGAGGACTGGGCTTGAGGATGAGAGAATCGCCAACGGGCGCATACTTTGGGAGCAATATTTTCTGCAATATCGCCAATTATCGATAATTGACAGCGGTTTTGCCTGGAGCCGAGAAAACTTGAAAGTGTGACACCCGGGAAAAACAGAAACAGCCCGGAGAAACAGGTTTGTACAGTTTAATTTACTACGGTTGTATGATAATCCCAGTGAATAATTAAGATTAATGTGACTCATAAACACAAGAAAGTGGGACCAATTCCCGACCTGGCGGCGAGCCTGGCGGGCGACCTGGGAATAACTTTTGCCACACTTTGAGGGATCCTTGTTTAGGGTGTAAAAGAAAAGAGGAGTCCTTGCTTAGGGTATATAAGGACCGCGGCCCAAAATAGGTCCATACAAGGATAGACAAGGCACTGTGTGTCGTAACTGCCTGGTTACTTGCGGTCAACATTTTACATACACATGGAAAAATAGCCAGGGATCGATCAAGGATCGACCAAGACAGAACCCCGCCACTGTGTCTCAGTGCAGTCCCCAAGGGACGTTAAGAAATTTCCACTGAGTTGCCAGTTGTGCATGTTTTCATTGATAATTTTGAAGCAAGTTGAAGGTTTGCATGTATGTAATACCGTGTGATACTAAATGTTGCATCCCTGTTGTGTTTTGTATTCTGTGAACACTATATGTATCCCACAATTTAACATAACAATTGTTTGATGCGATCCTACTATGGTGATTCTTTTCAATTAGTGGTATATTTTAAGGCCATTTTTTTTCATTTTGTTAATTAAGTATTTTAACACATTCAATATGTTGATCTCTGTCCAACAAATAGGTTTTTCTGCATAAGGATTTACAAGTGCAAGTTTACATTTTATGAATGACAAAATTAAAAAAAGCAAAAAACTAAAAAATTAAAAAAAAAAAAAACACTTAAAATGAGCTACAATGACACTTTTAAAAACCGAATAAAATATGGTCCTATATTTATAGTTTTAAACACTTTAAGCTCCATGATAATGCATGTATTTCATTAGGAATCTTTAATATTTATTCTGCTCTTCAGAAGTTTTGTATTTAGCAGTTCAAAACTGAAAATGTGATAATATGTAAACAGCCTGTCATGTGGTCATATGCCTTGTTCATCCAGTGTTTTTACATTTACAAGTTCAATATTCTTTCCATATACAATGCGGCACCACTAAACACAAATCCACCATGGGAGCACTAGAGTCAGATGGCCAATTGGACCTGCCTGCGGAAACTAACATATGTGACCAATTTGTTTTATGTAAACAAACTTTGGAGTGGGGTTTGACTTGAGGTTCATCTCAACTTGGAAACAGACTGACAGTCGAAGGTTAGCGAGACATAATCTGTGGCCCGGGGTCCTAAATCAGCTAGATGCCTAAAATCCCCGTTTAGGGTATACATTCTGGACGTGTAACCTGTTTAGGGTGTCCTTTTCACTGAGATTAAAATCCTTTGTTTAGGTGCTTTAAAGCAATTATCGCGGATGGTGTACATGTTTCAATGTAAGTGCCCCCCCCCCCGGGGTTTCGCACACAAGAGTATTGACCTTTTCCTTTGTAGATGCAAAGACACACAATCAGGCGGTGATCTCGATACAAATTCCCATTGGAAGATCGATATCGATAGTTAAAGCGCCACCATTTTGCGATGAAATAACCTAATAGCCTTCTAATTTACGCAGTATGACGTATGACCCATAATGACGTAGCGGCACAGCGTCACGCAAGACCTGTGTGGCAGGAGATAATAATGGTCCTCCGGGCTCACAGTCGGAACATGGTGACATAGGGAAATCGATTCATTGACTCTTCACGCACCATTAGTTTCACGCTTTATTCCGTTGTGTCTATGGACCCGGACTATGATACTGCCGGACTATGATTATTTCACACCGGCAATCCCCGATCACAAATTTTTGCAGTATGCGCCTCCACTTCGTTGATCTAGTTTCCCTATCCAAATTTATTAGTATCCCTAACACAATTGTAAAAAGGCCAATTTCGAAGTTTTGTTTACGTTTTACGACGGGTATAAATATAAGCTAATTTATGGTAAACATTGGAATTTTGGCCGCCATTTTGTTTTAAAAAGGAAAGTCATGTGGCCAAAAGCTTGCAATTAAATTCTATCGCGTCGCCCACATCACATACTGTCTTATCTGCCATTTTTTTGATATTTTGTCTGTGGATGTATATTGTTGAGTACTATAAATACAGCCAAACTAGAGTGGTGTCCCTAATTACTGAGATAATTTAATTAGGCCTATGTGTCTTATTTGATTATTAAAAAGAATCGCATTGTCATATACAGATTATCTGCCAATTCGGGATGCGGAATTTCACATACTGTCTTATCTTCGTCCTATCTATCGTGCGAGCGTTCTCCTCACCTGAAACGTGTTTTCACAACTGTCTTATCTGTTCCGTATCAACAGTGTGTGCGCCTCTTCAACAGGGAACGAATTTCACATACTGTCTTATCTTCATCCTATCTACAGTGCGAGCGTTCCCTGCACATAAAACGATTTTCACATACTTCTTATCTGCGTCTTATCCCAAATCGGGAGCAGAAATCAATATGTCGAATTTCACATAGAGAACTTTGAACTTGGGACATATTTAGAGTATAAAATATGGATCTAACTATTAAAATCAACTTAAAACAAGTTTAAAGTCTCTTCTAAGTATTTCTTTTGCCATAAAATAATAACACGGCTAAAGTTGTACAATGAAAGAATTTTTACCCGATAAAATCTTCAATCGCAATTTCTCGGAACGGTGTTTTTTGTCAGTAGACAGTATTTGATGGGGGCGACGATATAAGTTATGCAACATAAAAGCCTACGGAAAAAAAGATGAAGCAGCTATTTAGATATACCCTGGATGTGCCACTTGTGAATATGTGGCAGGGATCTAGTTTCCACCAGGCAAGTTTTTCCAGATCCTACACAACTAAACTAGTTTTCTGACACGCAGTCGTCAGTGTTTTGGGGTTGCATAACTAATTGCTTAAATAAGTTTTTGGGCCACCCTGAAGGATTTTATTTACTAAATAATGCTGTGCATTGTTGTAGTATAAACTTTTTTTACCTGTGGCCATTAATAAATCTTCTTATCTCTAACGACAATGGCAGGTCTAAAACTTTATTGAGGTTCTCATTTGAAATCTTACAAAAGTAATCTCTTATTACAGTTAGTCGGCAGGTCAACCAAGTATACTATTGTTCACAGCGAAATGTTTGGACATGGTCATTTTACATGGGATTTCACAAATACAATAGTCAAACGAACTTTGCTATCCTCCACATGTCTTCCCGATGCACTCTGCGCTAATCAGGAAAAGTAGGCCTATATATGTGATGGAATTCAATTCCGCGAATGCCAGTAAATGCAGATTTACATGTTTCGAGGGTTTTGCTTTCTTAAAACAGATGTATCACAGCCTTTTTTGTAAAACATACATTCAATTAAGAGTGGGGAATGCTTTACAATTGGTCCAGGAGACCCGCTTTTTTTAAAACTTAAAAATTCATCGCTTTTATTCGTTGTTTTTTAACCCACCAAACCCATTTCACTTCATATTGACGCAACTTAGATATGAAGTTGACATTCCGCAATAATACATTAGTTTCATAATCAATTCGGTATTTTCAAACCTCAAATCAGGACATTTTCCACTCATCTATTGAGTTCACAACGATTCCATTGCCTTCTCGTGGTATAATAAAATAACGCATTTTGGCGTGACCCCTGATTGACTGTAAATAGGTATAGTCCACACAGAAGACAGTCTCCCGACCCGACCAAACCTCTTCCCAGCTACACAAGACCGCATTTTTGTCAAAATCGGCTACAGTCTGTTCAAACTTGCAAAATTTACAATTTTTATCCCGACCATGGAGGATTAGTCTGGAGTATCCCCTCGTCAACGAAACAAGGGATGCTGAAACGCCGAGCAGTAGGCGACAGCATCATTGAATGCATACGATCCATCATGTTTATGGCGACGCCACTTGTTCATTCGCGCCCGATTTGTCGCCGACCTTGAAACGACGGCACAAGTTGTGACATGTCCGCTTTCAAACACTGCTCGTCATCGATTGGTCGTCGAGTTGTGGATCCTAAGAAAGGTACAGTCACAGAAGACAACCCGCGACGCGACCCAACACCTCTTTCCCCCAACTACACACGACCCACAGTGTCTTCTTTCCAAATCGGCTGCATTCTTGTGAAAATTACCAGACAAGCATTGTCCACTTGTTCAGTTCCAAATCAGTCGCAGACCTTAACAAGACACGACAATCACAGTTTCTGTCAAGACTCTCAAGTCGGCCGACTTACCTTCTGTAGTCGCCGATTTATTCGCCCGATTCAACATGTCCAGTTGGCGTGCATTTTTCTCTCCTCCCCCGCTTGGAGCAGAGTCATTGCCGCCCATTTTCCCCACTGCACACAAACCACTCATGAGGCGTACCAACTCCATCGGCTACCGATGTTCCAACCGCCATGTTGTTCAAGCCGACATTCCCGATTCACAACCCCGCCCCGTTTTTTTAAGCTGCAAGAAAAAATCCGTGGCGGGTTTTTTCACATTTGCTACGTGCTCCCGACCACAAAGACGTACAGGACAGTCCCCTACTTGGCCCAACTACACCTGAAAAAGGAAATTACTCACGATTTTCGAAAAAATGCCATCGGGGCACCAACTCTTGAGCAGTCTGGAAGCGTTTTCGTTCTAGCAAATAATGGGTAAGACTACAGACGACTGGACAGCAGAACATGCCCGGACACCTATGCCAGAACCTAACACATACAAAGAAAAACTTGCTCACTATTTTTTCCGAAAATTGGCCATCGTCACCAGTCCGGAGCAGTCTGGAAGATGGTTTTTCTAGCAACAAAAAAGTCCTGCTGTGTGACTGAGCCCGATTACGTACCTATTCGTAATATCCATATGACCAATGTACCCTTTATTTCATGTTGATTTTTAGTAAGCTTCAATGTGTATTTTCAGACCATTTCTGCATATACAACTATACAGGTCAAAATTAATAGTCCCCCCCCAATGTACATTTTTCTTTTCTGGAAAAGTTTAGGCTCCTTAACCGGTATAAAAATGGAAATGTACACTGCAATGTTTACACATTTAATGTGCCAAAAAAAATCAACACAAAATTAACCTTCTCCCTGAAATGATGTCATTTATTAATTTGATGACGAATTGAAAAATTACACTTTCATGGATTTGGGATTTACAATAGAGAAAATCCCGGAAAGAAGTACCAACATGTCTAGTACAAAACACAGGAAATACCACAGACACTAATTTGTGGCCAATGAATTTTTATAACAAAACCAACAATAAATCAAATATCGCAATAAGATAACGACAGCGTTTTTTGACAACTAATTTTGGATAGATTCCCACTAGATAATCCTGTTGCATTTTACATTGCGGGAAATTCCACTGTACAATTTGTAAGGTAGCATATCATTTATATACATGAATACATCATACAATTTCTAAAAAAAGGGCTTATTTTAATATTTTGTTCAATACATTTACAATGGACATTTTGCACGTTACAAATTAAAAGAATAAAACAGAAGGAGTATTGCCATAATTTTTCATTGTAACAATACTAAAATCATATCTTTTATATTTTAATCTAGCTATTACCATAACTTTTGTATACTATAATTAAATGCATTACAGATAGTAATTTGTAGATTTCAACAGCCATCTTGGATCTAAAGAAAGATAATATTAAAATATGCTTGACAAGAGCTCATAATATCCTTAAAAACCTGAAAAAGACACTTTATTTATAACTCATCAAACTGAAGACTTTATCCAGAATTTTGCCATTTTTGCTGTTCAATTTAGGGACATTTCGGCCACTCTCCTGAATCTCAAGCAAAATATAATACAATTATGCTTGGTGAGAGTTTCTGATGGCCGTAGAAAATATTTGTGTGATTCTGTACTCATATTAATGAATACTTTGTCCATTATACCGGTTTCAATAGTTTCAAATTTTGAACGCCATGCATCTTTAATATTGTTGGAATGCTCCATTATTTTAATTGTTTTTTGTTGCATTGCGACATAGAATGCTGAAAGGAAAGTTAATGGTTGAATTCATCGAGTCCTGGCTTTTTAGTTGAATTTTTACTTAATTTGCATATAAAATGGAAATCACACGCTCAAAAATTGGCACCATCATTTTCTGGCTCAATCATATTATAATTAACAACTTTCTGTAGTGAACGAGAATAGATATTCAAGTACCACGGGATGACATATCGTAATGTGAGTGCAACAAAGTCGTATCTGCATTTTCATGATTTTACAGGAGAAGCATTTTTGTGTTTCATTCTTTTGTGACTTTTGAAATGAAAATAATTCTTACACACGATAAAAATGTATTTTTTTTAAATATCTTATAAATATTTATTTTCCAATTAAGTCGACTAATTAAGAATTAGCTAATCAAAGTGGCGTAACTACACTCATGATTTCCTTTGTCGTGCAACAAAGTCGTATCTACCAGTTACGACTTTGTTGCACTCAACAGAAATTCAATTTTGAGTGCAACAAAGTCGTATCTATACATAATTAGGCCCAATTAGCCTAATAACTCTGCATTAAATTGAGCATTATACTTGAAATATATGTTAAATTATGCGTATTCATTTACTTTTGTAAAATAATTAAGTACTGAGCGTAATACTGAGTGGAAAAGGTCGTAACTACATTTTTTGATGTTTTTTTAGGTTTGTTGTGCCAAAATTAGCATAAATTTGGTAAAAAATGAAATTGCTCTTTTCACAAACATTTTTGGGAGTTTTTTTTTACTACACCTTTTTAAAAACCATCGCTTTACAAGAAATAAAATGTCGTATTTACATACAGTTTTCCCGTGTCGTGCAACAAAGTCGTATCTACCAGTTACAGACTTTGTTGCACTCAACAGAAATTCATGTTTTAGTGCAACAAAGTCGTATCTACACCTAATAGGCCTATTTAGAGCTTAATAACTCTGGCAATCAATTGAGACTGTCACCTGAAATGTATATCAAATTAAGCCGTAATGAATCTATTTTGTTCATATTTTATAAACAGCTCAATTTCGCAAAAAATGTCAGTTCCAGCGTTGTTGTCACGCAATGACGATATGGCCATCTGACTATTTTGGGTGTATAATTTCTAACCAAGAGACACACAAGTAAACTCTCGTCAAGTTGTCTATCATATATTTATGATTTTACATTTCTAAGTCATTGGTCACCGAATAGTGTCACTGCGCCTCAAAATAATGTGTAATTTAAGAAGACAATCATCAAATTCTCGTAGAGTAAATCGCAAACCATTCGATTTTGCTGAACGACATTCTCCTCTTTGTAGGTTCCCTTTTACATACTCCTTAAATGAGTGTCAAAAGAAATCGACACTTGGCCAGGGACTCCTAAATTTGACGTCGCTATTGGTTTCACACATAATCGCAACCTCTTGACAGAGGATTTTAAATATGTAATATCAGGGAAGAACAACAATGGGAATTGACTGTGACTGTCTGCCGATTCCCGTAATCAATTTTCATGTTCATTCATCACATTCCGTTTGGAGCTTCCGCGGTTGGGCATATTACCACAGCGTCGACAGCTTCTAAGGGACATAACAACGGGCCCATAATTTTAAATATGTAATATCAGGGAAGAACAACAATGGGAATTGACTGTGACTGTCTGCCGATTCCCGTAATCAATTTTTATGTTCATTCATCACACTCCGTTTGGAGCTTCCGCGGTTGGGAATATTACCAGAGCTTCGACAGCTGCTAAGTGACATAACAACGGCCCCATAATTTTAAATATGTAATATCAGAGAACAACAATTATGGGAATTGACTGTGACTGTCTGCCGATTCCCGTAATCAATTTTCATGTTCATTCATCACACTCCGTTTGGAGCTTCCGCGGTTGGGAATATTACCAGAGCTTCGACAGCTGCTAAGGGACATAACAACGGCCCCATAATGTGGTGGGTACACAGTAACCAGATCTGCTATGCCCGATGACGTAGGAGATGGCATAACATTATGGCAGATGGCATTGGATGGTAGAACAAATACGTTCGACGCAATCGTCCAATGGCGGTGCCCTGTGGTGTCACCAAATTGCTGAGTCACAGTCAGATTATGTTATCAAATACTATTAAAGTTCATCAGAAAATCGTGAATGGATCTCAAGAAACGTTGAAGATCTGTTCATATTAAAGGCACTTACAATAGATTTGCTGAACCAGAAAGTCGATAAAATCATGAAAAATCATATTTTTGAATGTCTATAACATTAGTGTAGATATCCAAACATACACAACAAAGTATTATTAGACCAAAAGCAACCTATACATAAATCTGATAATTTAGTTATTACTGTCCGCCGCAATAGTGCATCACGGAATTGAATGGAGATACATTATCTTTTAACACTGCTGTTTTCGTCACTTTTTGCATTTTTTTTTCTTTGGGAAAAATAAAATTAGAATTCTACAGATACTTATCCTTCACTTTAAGCTATACCTGCAAATTTCAAATATTTTGACTCTATTGGGTGGATCGTTGATAGTGTTTGTAATACTAAATAACCAAGTTAGCTCAAGTAAGTGTTATGACATCCTGGATGTTGACTTAAAGTGCAAGAATCGTCTTAGCCTGTTCAGCGATCTTTCTTCGATCAAACTGCCATAAAAAAGAGAGACGGAAAATGGTTAAAAACATTGAAACACAAGCCGAACAACAAAATACGAGCACATCCGGTAAAGGACTACAGTGTGGTCCAAAAAAAGGTTTACACTTTTATGTCTGCAAATCTCTCAAAAGTGGGTGGACATATCACATTTTTTGAAGATATTTATTAATTACAATATCTTGTTATAACCTGGTGAAAACGGCGTTCAAAACAAAGCTCAAATAACAAAATGGCGGCCAAATAGCAAATAGCAAATAGCAAAATCAAAACCCACTTTGCACACACGTAAGTCTATGGGAAAACCATTATGTTGAACAGAAATCAAACCATTGCGTGAATTGTAAGCCTACTCACTTAACAAACTACTGACCACCCTTCGAGTTTGTGTAAAGTGTTTACCGTTTGAAAATGAATGAGAGAATATCTCAACCGTGAAACTAAACTTGAAATGCCTATTTACATAATAATTAAGTTGATTTCAATTGGGGGAGGATTTTAAGTTGAAAGATACATGCATGTTTTTCTTGCCATGACTGATCGAAACTCTGCTTGTGCATATTCGAAGTTTGTATGGTTTGGGACAAGATCATAAAGAAGAAATATTGTAGCCGTTTTATTTTTAAATTTATAAGAGAAACTTGAAATAGTTTGAGGTGTCTTAATTCTTACCTTTGTGGTTATTATTAAATACCAAGTCCCATGACGGGGTGCATTGTTCAATGTGTGTATCAATCTTGGATATAATTCGTGACCGCCAACAGAGTGCCAGAGACTTGCCGTGTGTGCAAAGTGGTTTTTTACCTTTTTTCTCTAGATGGTGGCAATTTTGTCATTTCAGCTTTGTTTTCAATGCCGTTTTCACCAGGTTCCAACAAGATATTGTAGTTAATAAGTACTTTCAATCTATTTTGATATGTCTACCCACTTTTGAGAAATTTGCAGACGAAAAAGTGTAAACTTTTTTTTGGACCACTCTGTATTTCACGAAATTGAGGGCCATTTTCAATGCAATTTGAAAAGAATATGTCTGCAAATACGGGACAACATGATTTGATGTCTCGTACATGTTATATATGAAAGAACTTACTGTGCCGCTATGTGTGATTCGCTTCTTAGAATACATTAATATCCCCACTTATCTATCAAGATTGAGATTTTCGGTACCAGAAAGAGAAAGATTTATTTTTTCATTCCAGTGAAATGTTGAAACAGGAAAATCTTCCTTTAGATTTAAGAACAAAAACGTATATGAACCATAAAATGCACCATTTTTGCCCTTCTACTATCCCAAACCGGGGATAGACCGATTTAACTCAACATTGTAACCAGAGGTGTTGGTGATAGGTCTATGTAATGAGAAAACATATGAAAACTTCGGGTAGGGTAACTCTACTTTTTTGACATCCTTATGACACAGGATAAGTGTTGGTTATAGATTTGAAACAAAATTGGACATTTTAGAATTTGATTCTTGTACAAACTTTACCTCAATTTTAGCTCAAGGGGGGGACTTATACAACTTGGTAGGTTGCTCCTCAACAACCTCAGAAAAACTTATCTAAAAAAAATTTCAGCTTTGGCCTATTATTTTTTTTATTTACTGGACCAAATGTTATGGCCACGCTGCTAGTTGGCACGAAAGCTGTGCGATTGCTCCAACTCCTCCTTTCTATTTGCATGGGAACGTCAACTATTCCCTCCAGAGGAAGACTTTAAAGGTCATTGCAATCCTGAAGCCCAAAGATAGAAACCCAGCAAATGACCCCAAGAGTTAAGACCTCTCGCTACTTATCTCACATCTATAAGCTTTTTTGGGCTGAGCGCTGATATCTCAGGATCAATGATACGGCGAGGCAAATTTACCCGCAACCCAAGCTGGATTCGAAGAGTTAAATCAACAACTGATTCAGATAGCAAGATAGTTAATGGACATCGAGACAGCCTTCCAGAAGAAGCAGAAGTGTGGAGCCGTCTGTTTCGACAAAATCTGCGTACGATACAAGTCTGGCACCGAGGTCTCACTCAGCTACTCAAAATTCTTCCCCCTGATGTCAGCTGTAAGTTAATTATGCGTCTCATCAAGACCGATCTTTCGTCTGGAGACATCAAATGGGAACGCAGTAGTAGAAAGTAGAAGCCGCAAACTTCGGAATGGGTGTCCCACAAGGTTCTGTCTTAGCACTCTTCTCTTCAACATTTATACCGTCTCAGAAAGCCAAAGGGGGATTATTCACAGTACTCCTACGAAGACGACACGGCACTTGGCATAGTGCTGATTGCTTTGAGTCCTTAGAAACAGTGTTGCGGAAAAACCTAATTGACTGTAAGAACAATTCTTCAACCGGATGGCACTTGAACTCAACAAATACAAGACCGTCAGTTCTGTTTTCCACCTTGCAATCGATGCGCAAAAGAGAACTAAAATCACTCTAGATGGAGAAAAACTATCACATGACCCAACACCGACGTAACTGGCTCGTCACAATGGACCGCAGCTTACTTTCAATCAAACACACCAAGGCAGTCGCTGCAAGACGCAGTCTCGTGGCAACCTCCTCGGAAGGCTCACAGGAATTGGATGGGGTGCATCCTTGACACTTACATAAATCAACTGTTGCCTTGGCAACTCCACCGCTGATACGCTGCACAGTGGAATCCACAGGTACATTCAAACAAGATTGATGTCGTTCTGATGATGCAATGAGACTTGTAGTGGTGCCTTTTGGCGAAGACCTGTAGACTACCTTCAATTCCTGGCTGGCATGCTCCTGCAAACCTTAGAAGGAACCTTCAGACGATCAGCTCGCCAAGAAATGCGATGAAATGGTAGCCTAATCCCAACCACCAACACCATTTGAGGATCAGAGAATTCCAAGGATTCACTTTGCTCCCCAATTCATGACAATGTTGCAGTCCAGATCCCCTATCGATATCATGATCAATGAAGATGGTATGAGCAATGGTTATTCTACTTTGGAACTAAGCAGTTTGTGGACAGCCATCTAGCAAGCCAAGGCTGGGAACTTGAGAGGAAAAGCAGGGTCAACCTCAACTAGACTCAGAAACTGGCGTTGGTCGTACAAAGAGAACTCCTTACAGATCGGAGTAGAACAGTCACCAAACTGTGATTGTGGGAGCCACAAACCATTAGCCACACTCATAGATGACTGTCCCCAAGAGGAATTCCAGGATGATACAACCTGGATGATGAAAACTATCAGCTGTCAAAGACGGATCTTCCACTGTTGATTTTGGAATTGCACGATGAGAACGAGTGGTGATGAAAATTTAGTGCATCCATAATTACGATTCTGACATGTATGTGAGACTAGGTATTCCAGTTGCGAATGTTCTTGGAAAGAATTAATTCGTTTTGTTGTCTTTGGTAGATGTATGATAAGTGTTCAAGGTGTGCATAACCTCTTTATTGGTGTCCGGACAAGGTCAGCTGGATGATGAAGGCGTTTCTGATAAGCTAGGACCTCCAAAATAATTCGTCTTCCCACCCTCTGTCCGGGATGTATCTACTCCTTAACTTTTTTGTCATGTAGACATGCGACCTAAACTGATATATTTGCGAAAACTTCTAGCTGATGTAGAAAACCAGGGTGATGTGGCCGCATTCAGTAGATGTCACACTCAAAGAAAATTGTCACACCAAGGTTTACAACCTGACTCTTTGAATTTTAGGGGTTGCAGGTGTTGTGATTTTGTTCCAGGTCTTTAGTGATGGTGACCCAAAAATATGGCTTACTATTGTAGATGAGAAGTTGGTAGGCACCATGTATGATCAATGGTTGCCCATGGTATGTACACTGCATCGTTGTGAGTATTGCCCGTCTTTTTCCCATTTTAATTTTGTGGGTATTGCATCGGTATAAGACTAAATTTGTATAAGTATGGTAGAGAACAGTCTTCTGCAAAGAGACGGGACGGTGGAATTTAAATTAACGCTATGTAACCGGAAACAATAGGCCGTCCAAGCACCGAGCATGGTGGAACCGCCCAAGGAAACATCGGTCCATGTCGAGGTTCACCACGAAATTATGAAGCCGACGCACCCTACTGGACACAGTGTCTGAGGACGCTAGGATCCAGGCACGTTTCTTGTTTGACGATCATATATATTTAGTTTATTTAGAATCGTGTTATGGGGAGATGATTTATCTACTAATAAAATGCGGGATCTGTTTTGTAGTAATACAAGCCAGGCATGACATCATGGTGATGAGAATTAACGAGAAGTATATACTTGAATGTTTGGGTCTAAATCCGGGTTGTTCATCCATTTGTGGACGGGATAAGGTCGGGTTAATATATCAGTAAGTATAAAACTGTTTGCCCACCTTCACGGAAGACCCGGAGAACGTATTCTTGCACTACCATGACTGCAGTCATGCCAATCTAATTAGTGCATGTGGCGAGGTCTATGATGAGATGTAAATGTATTTAAAACCCACAACACAACAGACGTTTAACTTATTCAGTAGTTAACGAGTTTCAGGATACAATATTGCTATTGACAACCGAGGCTAAACTTGATTAGATTTTGATTAAACTTATTCCCGGAATACACTTAATTGCCAGTCAGCCGTAACTGGAAATGGGCGGTCTCAAAGAAACAGTACGTACTTTGATACAAGTAATTCAGCAACCTTAAATAAATGTCAGATAATATATCATCAAGTGCGATTAATAAAAATCATTTGATGAATGTTCTAAGTCTATAATACATGAATAAAATCGGCAAAGTCAATTGTTGCCTGTCATTCATGAAAAATCTGTGGGCTTGACAATCATTGCACCTTTAGAGTATAATATCGGGGTTCAAGCAAATAAGGATTTGCAATGAGGACTACGACGAAAAGGTATCGGTATGAAACGTGTATATAAAAGATACACCCACATATTGGAAAAAATACACTGTTTAAAGCGTTAACCCCACCTTTCCTTTGCAACCTCCCTATTTCTTCTGGTGTCACACTGACTGATGAATGAAGTCGGCATAGGAATGCGAAAAGAGAGACAAGGTGAACTTGTAAACGTAAAGTCGTAAAAGTAAGACTTTGATGGAATGATGTCGGTTAGATAATCTGTTCACAATTCTGTCATTATAAGAACAAAATTTGTGTAATATAGACTTACGTGATGTTATATATACGTGGGTCCACAGCTGTCTGGACATAGCTCTCATTATGTGAAGGCATCAGAAGGGGCCATGAAAAGTCATGTGATCAATGCATGGTACCACATACAGTGCATCGTGAAAATCATGCATTAATCATGATCCTTCAAAGGATTCAGCCCATCTATACAGACTTGTGATCGTTAACGGTGACTAACTGGTCTAATCAACTACTTAATCTTTAAAGCAACTATATTATTACCTGATGCACGCACAAAAACATCTTCAGATCGTTCGCTTATCGGGACACTCCAACTACCTATTTAACAAATCAAAGTTATAAATTCATCTTCCAATTGAAAAAAAACTTTTAGTGACACACACGCGCGCACGCGCACACATACACATACGAAAACACACACACAATCGCGCGCGCGCACGCGCAAACCCACACACATATACACAACGCACAACGGATTGCTAAAGAGTCCTTCCAGGTATGGGGGCGGCCCACAAAAGGCCGGTTTCGAGAGAGGAGAGAAAAAACACGGGGCATTTTTTAAAATGCCCTCGTGTTCTTCCAAAAAGTAATTTCTCGGTATGAGGCAGAAGAGAAAAA
The DNA here is from genome assembly GCA_023653785.1 of Ophioderma brevispina. NCBI lineage: Eukaryota > Metazoa > Echinodermata > Ophiuroidea > Amphilepidida > Ophiodermatidae > Ophioderma > Ophioderma brevispina. The sequence goes on from JAMKCH010010994.1 coordinate 24,180, forward strand.
AGAGGCTTCCTGAAACGACCAAGGTGCGCACTAATGAGAGGACATCAATCTTTCGAATAATTTCTCTAAAATTATTAGAACTCAGGTCGTACGTGTTTCTCACGTCGAGATATATGTGCAGAAATGAATGAATGAACAATGAATTAAATGTCATCTCTTTTTGCCTGATATCACTGAAACTACAGAGGCCATTGTTTTATCCATGCAGCTAAAAGATTTCGGGTGTTATATCCAACCACCCCTGATGAGATTTAAGGGTGGGGGGGGTTTGGGGTCTTTTTTTGAATATGATAAAAATTGTCCTAATCCAGAAATGGATTAATGCAATGGCAAAATGTTTTGTAGATTGTAATCTACAAAACGCTTTTACTCGATCGCAATTGGACATTTGGTTACGCGATATAGCGATTCAAAGTGAAGTAGTGTAAGCAAAATTTGCCAAAAATGCTATCTCTATATTTTATATTGTGCAAACTTCAAGGGGGTTTATATTAAGAGATTTAAAAGATATTATTTAGAACTATTAACCACCATTTCTTTTTGGCCTAAGTGAAGTAAAAAAATTTTCATTATTATCCTTTCATAATTTTAAATTTAAAGTAATTAAATGTACCGGGGTCAGTGAATTTTTTGATTTATTGCTTCCTCACCCTGCGAGATGTAAGAAAATTATTTAAAAATGAATAACTTAAAAAAAAAAAAAAAAAAAAAAAAAAATATTTCATAATAATTATGATACTTCAGTAGAAAATAAAAAGTTAAACAATAATTCCATATTCACATCAGAGCGGCCTAGACTTTGTCTAATGTTCGAGTCATTTTCGTTAAAATACGCAACATCCACAAAACGAGAACGAACGTAACTAGAGGAACGCTACATGATATGAACATGAATATTGGCACACATATTAAGCAAAATAAGGCCGAGTGAACAATGAAGCCCGATTTCCAAAATTGGTTCAATTAAAGTACCGCATGAAATTATGCTGATTGGTCGTTAACGGTTGCCATGGCAACGGTATTAAAAATTCGGCTCACGGTTCCCTGGTATTTACCTCCTGCATATGTCACCCAAGTTCGTCCCAGTAGCATGTTTGGTTATTTAGTTCCATTCGTTCTAGGTTAGCAATCAGAGGCCTTACGGGTTACCATGGCAACCAGAGCAAAATTTCCTGGATTTTAAAACTTGTGAATTTGTGGGGCGGTGTGTTCAAGTTAACTTTGGACCATTTTTCATCATTTATCCGAAAAGGAAACGGAGATAGACAACACATGGGAGTAAATTGTTTTGCAAACTGTGACCCAACATCTTTAAAGTGCAAAAACCAAACCCGTAACTTGCGCGTAACCTATTTCTATTCAAGTAACGACGGTTTTGGCAGAAAGTCGAAAATCCATTCACCGATTTGAAATGCAACCGGTGCAAAACAAACTTTTACATGGAATAGAAAATATATACAATATTAAACATGATTAAGTTATTGGGTTATTGGTTCTGCCACCAAGGTGTTGTTAGCGTCACAGAATTGCAAGCACAATTCGTTTCATGATTTTGTTCCATTTTCTATTTATTTTAAAAAGTTCTGGTCAAAGTATTAGACTCCCAGAAAACGCTCAAGTTTGTTTTTTTATGTGTGAGCGAGGTAAGCTCAAACTTAAATCGGGTGATGTAACATTCAGCGTCTGGATAATAACAATGGCTCTGCAGATCCAGCGAATCTGCTCTGTTTTTCAGGTAAATAAGGAATCTGAAAGTCCATTGTCCATATGCATAGCGACGGATTTATTATCAATAGCGCCGTATTGCTGGGTCAAAATGGAACGTGGTGTACATCGCTTGGTCGCTGATATTCATGGAAAAAAAGGAGATATTCATGGGGAAAAAGGAGATGATATTTTAAGGGTCCAGGAAATGCAATAGAATTGATGTGGTTGTGTCACGGTCTATATACAAGGAAGGACCTGAAAGCATCAAGATTTGGGTTGGTGATGACATTTCATTTGTCGGTACTTGATGTTATCAGAGAGTTATAGAAAATTCCAGGTGCGGGGGGGGGGGGGGGGGACTGGATGTGAATTTATTCATTGACACTGAGAAAATCAATAGTTTCACTAAGGAGTGTCACTGGTGGTGTATCTTTTTTCTGGCCTCTTGTTTATTGGAAGGAATGCCCATAAAGATATGAGTACGGCTTTATCATCTCTTTATCGACATTTTCCAAAGAAAATGTGACATAACAGACTGAGAACACACGTAGAACTGATTTTTTATCATTTCGAGAATTAATTTAGGAAAAAAATAGGTACTTCCAGGGTGTTGCGTCACCTTTGTAAAACGCTATGAGCTGTGCCCGCTATGCCATTCTCTGGGAACACAACTGATAAATTCATTCAGCTGATAAGTTAAATAAAAAGAAATATAGAAAAGCACTTAAGTGTATGCAATCAAATCCTGCTGACAATTACAAGATAATTTAAAAGTCCAGGAAATGCAAATAGAATTGATTGGTTTGTGTCAAGTCGACAAGGAGGGCGAGGAAAGCATTCAATATTTAGGTTAGTGATGAAATCTGGTGATTGAAACTATGATTTTTCATAGAGAGTTAATGAAAAATTCCAGGTAACCGGTGTGAATCTATTCATTGACACTGACTGAAAAATCAATAGTTCACATAAATCAACTGTTGCCTTGGATACTCCACCGCTGAAACGCTGCACCCGTATGGAATCAAGGTTACATTCACACAAGATGATGTCGTTTAGAATGATGCAATGAGATTGTGAGTGGTTTTGCCTTTTGGCGAGCCTTGTAGAATACATTACATCTCTGTATGGCCTAGCTCCTGCAACCTTAGGAGGAACCTTAAGACGATCAAGCTCGCCAAGAAATGTGATTAAACCTGTAAGCCTAATCCCACCACCAACAACCCTTTTGAGGATCAGAGAATTCCACGAATCATTGCTACCAATCCATGACACTGCAGTCACAGTATCACTATCGATCATCCTGGATCACTGACAGTGGTATGAGCCATGGTCTCTCTACTTTGAACTAAAGCAGTTGTGGACAGCCCATTAGCAAGCCCAAAGGCTGTGGTGACCTTGATAGGAAAGCATGGTCAACCTCACGACTCAGACACTGGCGTTGGTCTACAAAGAACGTCCTCCAAGATAGGAGTAGAACATTCACCAACTGCGATTGTGGAGAGCCACAACCATTAGCACAGCATTACGAGGACATGTTCCCAAGAGGAATTCCTAGCTGATCAAAATGGATGATGAAACTATCAGCGGGTTAAAGACGGATCTTCCACTGTGATTTTGGACTGCACGAGCGACGAGGTGGGGATGAAAAATTTTAAGTTGATCAATAACTACTGATTCTTGAATGTATTGTTAGAATAGGTAATTCCAGTTGCGAAGTATTCTTGGAAAGAATTAATTCGTTTTGTTGTCTTTGGTAGGATGACTAGTGTTCAAGGCGTGTGCATAATCTTGTATTGGGTGCCGTGGACATATGTCAGGTTGATGAAGGCGGTTTTCTGATAAGCTTGACCTCCAAAATATAATCGTTCTTCCCCCCTCTTTCCTGTAGTATCTTACCTCTAACTTTTTTGTCATGTAGGACATGCGACCTCCCAAAATGTACTATTACTGAACAAATTCAGGATTGATGTATGAAAACAACGTTGATGTGGGCCGCATTAAGATAAAAAATTGCACCACTCTAAGAAAATGTCACCACCAGGTTTACAACCTGACTCTTTGACTTTTTAGGGGTTGCAGGGTGTTTGTGATTTTGTTTCCAGGTCTTTAGTGATGGTGACCCAAAAATAGGGCTACTATCTGTGATAGAGTTGGTATTGCCATGGTATGATAACTGGTTGCCCATGGTAGGGTAAAACTGATCGTTTGTGAGTATTGCAGTCTTTTTTTCCCATTTATTTTGTGGTATGCATCTGTATAAGACTAAATTTGTTAAGTATGTTAGGGAGAACAGTTCTTCTGCAAAGGAGACCGGGACGGTGGAATTTTAAGATTAACGCTGATGCTACCAGAAACAATAGAGCCAAGCAACCGAGGCCTTGTGGGACGCCAAACAAAAATAGGTCCATGTCGAGTGTTCACTACCACTTATGAGGCGACGACCTTAGGACACAAGTGTCTGAGGGGACGCTAGAGAGTCCAGGCAGTTTTGTTTTAATATCAATATATGTTAGTGTATCTTGAATCGTGTTATGGGGAGATGCTGATATCTACGCGGGGATCTGTTTTGCTAGTAATTTAAAAGCCAGGTCAGACATCATGGATTGTGAGAATTAACTGAGATTCTATTACGTTGAAATGTTTGGGTCTAAAATCGGGTTGTTCAATCCATTTGTGGGAAGTGAATAAGGTGGGTTAATATATCAGTAAGTATAAAACATGTTTGCCCCACTTACGGAATGACCCGAGATACGATTTCTTGCACTACCATGACTGCAGTCATGCCAATCTAATTAGTGCATGTGGGAGTTGTCTATGAGATATGTAAATGCTATTAAAACCCAAAAACAAACAGACGTTTAACTTATTCAGTAGTTAACGGTTTCAGGATACATTATTGTATTGACAACCGATGCTTATTCCGTAAGACACTTACTTTTGCAGTCGCGTAACTGGAAATGGCAGTCTCATTTTTTAAGAACAGTACGTACTTGATACAAGTATTCAGGGAAACCTTCAAATAAATTAAGATGAAATATTCATAAGTGCTATTACTAACATCCATTTGTGAATGTCTAAGTCTATAATACATGCAATAAAATCCTCAACGTCAATTTGTTGCACTGGTCAATTCATGAAATATGTGGTTGACAATCATGCACCATTTAGAGTATAAGGTATCGAGTGTTTCAAGCAAATAAGGATTTGCAATGAGGACTACGACGAAAAGGTATCGGTGCTATGACGGGTTTATATAAAGAATACCCCCACATACTTGGGAAAAAAAATAAAAACCTCCCTTATTCTTCTGGTGTCACACTGCCTGAGAATGAAGTCTGCATTAGGAATGCGAAAAGAGAGAGAAAAGGGAAACTTGTAAACGTAAAGTCGTTAAAAGTACGACGTTGATGGATGAGTCGGTGAGATAACTTAGTTCCACATTATGTCGATTTAACGAACACATTTGTGTAATATTATGAACTTGCGTGATGTTATATATACTTGGTTCCACAGCTGTCTGGACTAGGCTCTCATTTATGTGAAGAGCATCAGAGGGGCAATGCACAAAGGTCATGTGATCCAATGCATGGGTACCACATCATGCATGTGAAAATCATGCACTGACTCATGATCATTCCAATGAAATTCAGCCCATCTATACCAGACTTATGATCGTAACGTTGACTAACTGGTATAATCAAATACTTAATCTTTAAAGCAACTATATATTACGGACTGCAAGCAAAACATCTTCAGATGTTCGCTTATCGGGAACTCCAACTACCTATATTTAACAAATCAAAGTTTTAAATTCATTCCAAATCTGAACTTTTCGTGACCACACCCACCCAATCGAATCCCCACACACAACACATCGCGAGCGCCGCCACGCAGCAAACCCACACCACATATACACACGCACCAACGGATTGCTAAGTAGTTCTTTCATGTATGGTGGCGGCCCACAAAAGTCCGGGTTCGAGAGGAGAACAAACGGGGCACCCTTTTTTAAATGCCCTCGTGTCTCTTCACAAAATAATTTCTAGGCATGAGGCCAAAGAGAAAAAAGGATGCTAGGATAGGACCAAGGTGGCGCACTCCTGAGAAGTACATAAATATTTCGAAAGACATTTACTAAAATTATAGAAATCAGTTCAATGTGTTCTCGTTCTAGTATATATGGGCAGAAAATGAATGAATGAAAATCGAATAAATGGTCATCGCCTTTTTGCCCGAAGATAACGGAACTACAGAGCCATTGTATTTCCATGCAAGCTAACAGTTCCGGGTTATACACAACCCCGCTTTAGATTAAGGGGGGGGGGGGGTGTAGGCGGTCTGAATATGATTAAAAATTGTCCTAATCCAGAAAATGAGGGATAATGCAATGGCTAAAATGTGTAGATTTATAATCTACAAAAGCTTTCTTATTCGATCGCAATTGGACATCCGGTTCCCGAGGCATATAGTGATCAAGTGACGTGTGTACGCAAATTTGACAAAAAAGCATAACTCCTAGATTTATAATGTGAAAAAAAATTTCAAAGGGGTTATATTTAAGATATTTAATAAGATATTATTATGACACTTTAACACATTATTTTGGCTAAGTGAAGTTAAAAAAATTCTCATATTCTCTCCATATTAAAGTAATGAACTGTCACCGGGTAAGTGATTTTATGTATTTTTATGCGTTCTCACCCTGCGATATTAAGAAAATTATTTTAAAAAAATTAATAACAGGACAATGGATGCACCTATTACGATGATTCGTTCATAATAATTATGTAATCAGTATATAAAATAAAAATTTAAAACAATATAATTCCATATTTCACATCAAAAGCGCCCTTCAATTTTGTCTAAATGGTTCGAGGCCTATAACTCGTTTCGTTTAAAATACGCAAACATCCAAACGAGAACGAACGTAACTAGAGAACGCTACATGCTATGAACCTGAATTTGGCACACATATAAGCAAATACAGCCGAGTGAAACCATGAGCCCGATTTTCAAAATTGTGTTCCATATTCAAATTACGCATGAAATTATGTGAGTGGTCGATTTACGGTTGCCATTGGCAACGGTATTAAAATCCGGCTTAATGGTTCACCGCGTATTTACCTCCTGCATTTGTCACCCAAGTTTCGTCCCAGTAGCATGTTGGGTATTTAGTTCCATTCGTTCTAGGTTTTAGCCAAGCAGAGGCCTTAAGTGGTTACCATGGCAACCAGAGCAAAAATTTCTGGATTTTAAAACTGGGACACGGGCTACAATTATGATAGATAACAGTATTTGCCACTATTTAGGAAAATTGGAAAAATTCATTTCGAATGTGCACTCGCTTAGACCCCAGCCCCCCCCTTGAAACTATTTTTCTGATGTGTGTGGACATATTACTGTTCTCTTTCACGAAAATAAATTAAAGTTAGTGTTTCTGTGTGTCAATTGACTTTGACCCTATATTTATCATTATTCGAAAGGAACAACGAAGGGGAACACACTTATGGGAGTGTACATTTGTTTGGCAAACTGCGAACCACATCTTAAGTGCAAAAAACCAACCCGTAACTTGCCGCGGAAACCTATTTCTATTCAATTTAACGCGTTTTTGCAGAATCGAAAATCATTCACCTATTTGAAATGCAACCGGTGCCAAACAAACTTTAAAAGGGAATTAGAAAATGATATACACTAGAACTGAATTAATTATGGGTATTGGTTCTTGCACCAAGGTGTTAGGTCACAGATTGCAAAGCAACCCATTCCTTCAGGATTTTTGTTACATTCTTCGTTTTCTTTTAGAATAAGTTAGTGGTCAACGTTATTAGAATCACAGGACAAACAAAAAAAGCTCAAGTTTGTTATTTTTATTTGTGAGCGGAGGCTACAGCTCAAACTAAAAGCGGTTTTGGGTGATTGATAACATCATCGTCATGGATAATAACACGGCTCGCGATACAGAGAATCTGCTCTGCCAGTCCAGAGAAATCTGAGTCCATGTCCTATAGCTAGCGGGCGGATTTATTATCAATAGCGCCGTTATTTGTGGAGGTCAATGGAACGCGGGTGTAAATCGATTGGTCAATGATATTCATGGGAAAAAGGAGAAAAAAGGAGATATTCATGGGGAAAAGGACGTGCATTTAGATGACCAGGAAATGCAATAGATTGATGTGGTTTGTGTCAAGTCTATAAAAAGGATCGGGACCAGAAAGCATTCAATATTTTGGGTTGGTGATGACTAATTGTGGTTACCGTTGATTTATAGCGAGTTTATAGACAATTCAAGGTGACTGGTGTGAATGTAGTTCATGACACTGACTGAAAAGCATTAGTTTCACCTAATGATGTCACTGGTGGTGTATTCTTTTTTTGGCCCGTTATGGCATGGAAGTCCCCAAGAATATGGAGAGGCTGATCTCTCTTTTAATCATTTTCAGAAAATGGTGCACATACTAGAATTGAGAACACAACGTAGAATATTGTTATTCAGTTTCGAGGAATTATTAGGAAAAATATGTACCTCACAGGGGTGGTGGCGTACCTTTGTAAACGTATGCGATGTGCCCGCCTAGCCTATTTCTCTGGGAACCCAACTGATAAAAATTAATCTCAGCTGAAAAGTAAAACAGAATATATATAACAACTTCCGTTATGCAAAAACTCCTGCTTGGACATTACAAGATCATTTAAAGGTCCCAGGAATGCAAAATAGAATTGAGGTGGTTGTGTCAAGCGACAAGGAGGGGCGAGAAAGCATTCAATATTTAGGTTGGTGGTGAACAATCATTGTGAAACTATTGAGTTTTCAGAGGTAATAGAAAAGTCCAGGTCACCGGTGTGAATCTTTCATGACACCGACTGAAAATCAAATAGTTTCACTAATGATGTCCCGTGGTAGTGGGTTCTTTTTTTCTGGCCATGTGTATTGAAATGGAATGTCCCGCAAAAGCTTTGGAGTAGGTTTATCATATCTATTCCTGGGACCTTTAATATTTTAAAATATTAATTATCACATGAAATTGTGAACAGAGGGATGTTGGTCAAGAACTATATCCAAACCTCCGGGTGGCTATGCTGATACCTTCTTTAATGATCCGTTCCTATTAAAACGTTACGGTACCAGGAGTGCAATGGTTTTGGGGTGTATAATAATTATATAGGGCTTTTTGATATTAGAGTGTATCGGTGCGCATGGTACAGAGCGCCTAGCTCTGTAGCCATGGCGACGATGTTAAGGGTTATTAGGTGGGATAGAGATCCTTGTGCAGGGGAAGTTGCCGGAGTTTGAGTTATGCACAGGTAATTAACAGAAGCATGATGATTGATGTGAATTTTAATAGCAGTGACGATGAAAACCGTGGCAACGGACGTGGGCATGGGGCCTAAATGTTGAGTAATTTAAGCACAACTTACAAAGTACTGATATTACAATGCGTCGGCCTATTAGTGCAGGCTGTAAGCATAGGCTGTAGCATAATTTCCAATTTGAGGGGGTGTTACGACTATGGTCTTATGACTTAATGATAAGTGTGGTATTGTCATGTAGTATAGCCAATTTGGAATTCGTGACGACAGTAGGCATATAGCCTTTGCATGACTCAGTTTTCAGTCCACTGTTTTAATATGGAATTGAGATCACTGCCTATCTTCTACACGGTAGAAGGTAGAAAAAAAAAAATATTTTCTAAAATATTGGTTTACACGCCCAATTTGCATTTTGTCCCCTCGATTATTTGTATTAAATCAAAAAAGCTCAGTAAAGAGAGAAAGAAATGCAAAGGTGTTCATGGCAAAGACAGCAATGTTGTCATGCCGTCGCGAGGGTCTCACAGGTGCAAAAATTTGCAACCCTCAAAAAATCATTTGATCCAAGATAGTAAATACGGAACTACTACTTGAGAGAAAAAGAGTGGAAGTTAATACTTACCTATCACATAACCAAGAAAACTTACTGATTATTTTTGAGGTTTGGTGGGTGGTGAACTCGTTACCATTTGCCTATATAGGCCCCCTAAGATTTCTGAGTTTGAATTGACACATTTGAAAAAGAATTGAAGGCTAAAAAAAAATTCCCTCAATATAGAGCCTTTTTAAAACATTGTACAGTCAATACAAAACCCCCCAAATTAAAAGCAAGCCGAAATTCATCACCTGAAATCTGGATGAAAGCTAAAGTGGGGCTGTCAAATTTGTGAAATTCGGAACCCAATGTCATGCTGCAAGGTTAAAGTTTTGGACCCAAACCACATTTGCGTTCCAAATGGTAACAAATACCTCCATGAGATACCAAGAACTGTAGGAAGAACCCCGATTACAAATCAGGTTAACAGTTCTATATGGGTCAGGAAATGGATCGGTTTAGTTTATAGAAGCAGCGTGGCCATGCCAGTCTTTGCGTTGAGATGACCAGTCACATGGGGATGGTGTCACCGAGCAGTATAAGTTATCATTGATGTTAAAAGGTTTCCAAATTCAGCGTGACTGACACTGTACTCTACTGTTTCAGGGCTATCCATAAGGAGCTTATTTTGCATTGATTTGAATTTTGAGAATTGTTGAAAACAATTTTACATTAGCTTACCCGATGTGGTAAGTACTCTGAAAAGTACCACACTATGACTTGAACTGCATGAAAATAGTCTTACTACGCCTTCAAATGCATACTCTGATGAAAAACTAGCTTTACTACAGAACCGGGGGGGGGGGTAGACATGACCACCTAACAGCAACAGGCAAATCAAAATGGCATCAACTTCGGGTGGCTAGTCTGTTTCAAAGACTAAAGGGAAGGAGGGCGCTCTACGCATATCGCAACGGTACACACAGGACTGACATGAAGAATGGCCTGGTCACGAAATTTAAATCTAAAGCCAGTATTGGAATTATACTATTTTGCAGCGACGGTTAATCCACTAACCGACGGATGTGAAGCAAATTTTCTAATTTATCATGATATTACTAAGATCTTTGGAACAAAGGTTGACAGAGATGATTTTTTTTAAGGTCACTGGGACCGCGACGCAATAGTAATGAACTAGCAGTTTCACAAATTACAACTTGAAAACCAATGCCCCAAAATCGAGCAGGTCGTGTCCGACCCCCATGTACAGAAAAACAACATGTATAGTATAGTCTTAACCATCTTGATCGATTACGCTTGTGACAACGGAGATACAGAATTGCTTGCTGCTTTGCGTATTGTAGTCTATAAACGGTTTAACGAGATGAAGTTGGTGTCACGGTCAGGTACAGGTCAGTGTCAGGTATCGGGTTATCAGTTTGATCTCGGGGCGACCGATAATCTAAATCGGACTATGTTACTCAAGGCTGGTACAGACCTTGGCTGCCCCAAAGTGCTATATTTGTTCCAAAAAAACCGGTTATTAGTCTAAACATCCAAAATTACCTTTTCCCGAATGATTAACAAAACCGTACGTACGATGCGCTAATCGGGTGTTTTTTCCAATGTAGGGAACGTACGTCATTTTTACTGAAGGGTCCCACCCGAAGAAAAATAATAAACCAATCAATCCCGTGACGTCATTAAAGCTTTATTTTTTCCAAAAAATTGGATGTGTTATTTCCCCATATAAAAACTTCCTTTTTTAGATTCAAATCTGTATATGTTTCTTTATAATTAATATTCAATGGTCCCCGCAGAATGTGAAAAGATGGGTCCATAAGTCTACAAACTGAAAACCAAGTCAGCGGCTAAATACCCTTACCGTGGACTGTATGAGAAGACGGATCCGTTTTAGTTGTAGCAGGTTACAGCCACTTGCGCGCGCTGCGGGGGTTGATGCGTCAAGAGTTTCAAACAGGTGACTTTGTGCATACTATCGATATTTTAAATTAACTTGTCTATTGTCAAAGGGAATTATTAATCTAAATGAAGGGTAAAGACATGGGTTGTAGTATTGTAGTACGGCGTTTGTACATTTATTGGGTCCTATTTGATGCTGTTGATTGAAGAGCAATTATTATAAAGTAAACGTACAACATTTCTGAAGCGGGATTCGGACGGGACCTCTGGACTGCGAAGTCCGTGCTCTCCGGTTGTGACAAGAAAATGGAGACAAACATATGAGAGCCGATAACTTTCACGAACAAAGATTCATTTCCTCTTTTAAGCTAGAAGGGGTGATTTAGTTGACCCTATTGGACCAGTTTTTACGATTTATGTGATGACCGTATAACGATTGCATGAGTGAAACCACATACGTCGTTTTAGATTTAGACGTATGGTGTCGCATGAGGCATTTCTGGGTCCAAGTCTTTCAATGCGCATCCTCTTTGGAAATATGCAGATAACACTTATCACGTGTCGTCAAGTCGAAATGGAAGGGACATATTTTTTTACTGCGAGTGTGCTTGGTTATGTAATGTTGATGGTCTCAGAGTTAATGAAATGGTTTAGCATGAAGATAATCCTTTTGTTAACCTATTTATACTTTTTTACTGGTCAAACAAAGAAAAAACGATGTTTGTCGTGAAATGAAATGTTATTTAATGCTTTCGACTGACTGTTGGCCTTGTAAAAACCAGTACCTTTCTGTGATTTAATCTTGAACAATAAAAAATGCGCTTCGTCGAGTTCCTCGTTCTTGATGGATGGGAAGGGGGAGGTGGGAGGTTAGGTTAAATAATTTATGGCAGTGTTCCAAGTGCTTTCGAAGGTTGCGGTTCCTAAAATCGGAAAAATAGTTTACAAAAGACTGGGAGTATTCTCGCATGCATATATCTATGAAAAAGTTCAAAATTGATGGTCTAATTTGTGCTATCAAACAAGGTTGACAAATAAACCTTTGCGTTACACTGTAAAACAAATACTGTAAATTTTACAGCTAATATTGGCAGCAATTCTGCAAACAAAATTACCGTAACATTTTACAGTCTACTTAAAAATCATTAATCAAAACGCTTAAAAAAAGTATCTATTCGGTGAGTTTATTACAGAGATTGTGAATGTGTGGAGAATAAAAAAACAATGACGAACACCCTAACTAGTAGGCCGATCACACAATTTTTGACATGCCATATTCTTGTTAAATTTACAGGTTTGTTGTAAAAAATGTACATCAAATGGTAAAATTATACAGTAATTTGAAATGAAAACCGAAAAGCTATATTTGTACGGAGTTTTGTTGGCAGAATTGCTTTGCCCGGATTTTCCTGTAACCAGTACAATATTTTTCCCTGTATATTATAGTACGTGATGGTATAATTGAAAAATTCATAGTAGTGTTTACTGATGTTGTTACTCATTAAATTTCGAATAAAGTCTTCACTTTTAGATTTTGTCATTATAGGTCTGGAAATTTGGACATAAAATTTACAGTATTGTCCTGTATTTCCAAATTACAGCTAAATTTTGTAAGTTTTGGGAAGTTTTTACAGTATTTTCCTGTAAATTGCACTGTAATTTTTTACAGTGTACTTCAAATTGCGGACTCCTCGTTTTTGTCTCCAAGTTTGGGAAACACGGTACCAACGGAGCTTGGGTTGGTGGTTGACCCTATATATGTCCTATATTTAACATAATTTTATTGAAGCCTTACCGATTTTCTTCCAACAATCCTCAAATATCCATTTTCGTCTAATGTTCCAATATCTCTGAAGAAGAAAAATATTGTGCTATATTTACTTTTTATTACCTGATGATGCAAGTTGACATAATTCTGTCATTGATTTCAGACTGATGGAATCATTGTTGGATTTCCTGAAATGTGTACTTATGCTGTATTTATGACAAATTAGCGTGGCTTCTGTATTTTGCGAAACGAAACGAAACAGAAAGCCCATTGGATTGCACGCTTTGTTCCGTTATGCACGTTATGCATGCATGACGGAATTAAGCGTCTAATCCAATGGGCGTCTCGTTTCGTTTCGTTTCGCAAAATACAGTAAGCCATTAGCGTTAACGTTTTTCTAATGTGTAGTAATCAAGTAGGTACAATTTCTCACCCAGTATGGTACCATCCATTTGGACGTCCTAGCTCTTTGGTCTGTTCTCTTCTCCCCAATATGTAGGAAAATTAATACCACGAAAACATATCTCGCCGCCAGGAGTGTTATTGGTTGTAGCCGGTTATCTCACCCAATTTTAAACCTTAGTCAACAAACGCAAGTTAAGAAATTTATAAAAAAAAAAAAGAATTTCGTTCTTCTGAAACGTAAGAACAAGTTTAACCGTGTAATCGTAGTGATTGACATGATTACATTTCAATATATTTGGAAGATTGAGAAAGATGTTAGGGGGTTTTGTGGAGAAGGGGATCTTATTTTCCCTCTGAATATATCCAGGGTTAGGATTAGATCATTAAAGAGACATGAGGAGATTTCCAAGAAACAGCCTCATTTTTTTTCAGAACCCAGGTTTTTTTTTGCATATTTGAATGCGTACATGTATTAGATCAACACCTGAAGTGAATAAGCCGAATACGCCGTCATTTATGTAATAAAATGATGATTTAGTAATTTCTGCGTGCACGATAAATGTCACAAGCATGGGTTTCCTATAGGACATAGGATGGCATGCAAGTTCAAAACAAGTTTACCGGTTTTCTTTCATCTTATTTGTCCAATAAACCTCTTCGTAAATGGTTGGGGCCCTCAACAGATTTTCAAAATTGATATTTCTGATGGGTGTAAAGGCTTGCATCTACATTAGCCCTCACTCCTGAATTGTTAAGCCCAAATAAGCGCCCTTATGGGTAAACGGAACGATCTCATCAATCCGAGTCATTAATTCACTACCAGAACACGGAAATGGCTTCAACACAAGAGCTTATTCCCTGGACTTTCAGCCCCTGCTTTGATCGTCTGACCTTTGAGGTTTAATATCATTAGCTGCAAGTCTATGATAAGTCATGACAAACATTACACAGGTTATCCTTCACACTGAACCTTATGTCTTTGGCCTCTTATTACATACATACATACATACATACATACAACATACATACATACATACATACCTACGTACATAATACATACATACATACATACATACTTACATCAAAGACTTATATTGCGCAAATCAATGAATAGCAAGGCGCGTACAAACAGAAAATAACCATAACAAATTTAAAAAGTACAAATAAACACAAGTAAATAAATATGTTTTGAATGAGCTTTTTGAAGCTACCTGATTGTGGGAGCCCTTCGAATTTTGGATGGAATTGTATCCTAGACGTGGTCCCATAAACAGGAAAAGAGTGATCACCAGCATGGCGGATAGTGGGGGTATGACCGGTCTAGTAATATCCTGAGAGGAACGTATAGACAGTATCGACCAGTTGATCCCAGCATGTATGCGAGATTGAATGTCATCTTGGATGATCCTAACTAGGGCACAGCCCATGTAGACAATGAAACATTATTGTGAGCAACTTAAAGTTGATACGTTCTTTTACTGGAAGCCAGTGAAGTCTGTAAATATGGAAAATGTGATCACGGGCGGTTTCACCAAAAATGTTACGGACAGCGCCGGTTTTGAATGCGTTGAAGCCTTGGCAATTTAGCGTTTGTTGTACCAACCCAAGTGAATTTCCATAATACAGTCTGGACAGAACAAGAGAGCGCACAATAGATGCAGGAGTCAATATCCGGTATCTTCGTATACAAGAAATATTCCCTGATTTGAAATTAAGTGTACGACATAAATGAGATACATGACTTTTCATGGATAAGGTTGAGTCAAGAAAAGCTCCCAGGTTGCGAACCGATCGGAGGTGGTTGATTTTACAGGTTATGTTTTCCCAACTTGGAGATAGCAACAGAGTTTTGTTTTTAAGTTGTGAGGGGATCCAAAAACAATGATTCAGTCTTGTCCATGTTGAGTTTTAAATTTATGTAATTAATTATTAGTGCCCTGGCTGGTTTTGGGTACGTATGATAAAAATAATCTTTATTCTTCGAATGGCCTAGACTATAATTTGCTAGCAAATTGAAGCAAATTATTTATTTTTGTGCAAATTGTGCCAGTGCCGCTTTAAACCAAGTAGACCCAGTTGGTCTTTTAACAGTAATTTTTATACACGTATCCCCTCTATTCATATCAGACGGTTCTTAACAAAGCTTCAAGGTAGTTATCTTTTTCTGACCATGTTTTGCAATTGCCTACCATATCAGCACACTTTGTGGCCACCATATTGGAATTGGTAATATTCCAAGGTTAAGTAAACCGGAGAAATCGAATCTGAAATCGGAAAGTCGATGTATCATCCTTGACGTGAGTATAAACATGGGAAATCCTTGAGTCGCCTTTGAATGTTGAGGGGAGAGTAGATAATTGTGTGGAACAGCAGATTTGAACTTTATGTACAGAGTGGTCCAAAATTAGTTTTACAACTTTTATGACCACAATTCTCAAAAGTTGGTAATATATCACAATTATTTGAAGATATTATTACTACAGTATCCGGTTAGAAAACTGGTGAAAACGCGTTGAAAAGCTCAGATAACCAATGGCGGCTTGTATAGAAAAATGGTCAAACCAACTTTGCCATCCGTAAGCTCTATGGCAATCCATGATGAACACCTTAATTCAATACCATTGCGTGAACGTTGCTCTCATGTAACACTACCCGACCACCCTTCTAATTTGTGTGAAGTTTTACCGTTGAAATGAATGAGAGAATTCCCAAACCGTGATGTTTGCAGTCATTTTATTTTTAAATTGATAAGACCTTTATACCTTAATTCTTACCTTTGTGTAATACCATCCATGACGGGTGCGCCTGTTTCAATGTGAGGGGGGGGGGGTAATCAATCTTGGATATATTCGTGACCGCCACAGGCCCATAGACTTACTTAACTACTCGTGTGCACAGTTTTGTTTTGACCTTTTTTCTCTAGATGGTGGCAATTTTGTCCATTTTCAGCTTTGTTTTCAACGCCGTTTTCATCCTTGGTTTTAACAATATTGTAGTTTAAAAAGAGCGCAAGAACAAGTTTGATATGTTTACCTACTTTTGAGAAATGTGCAGAGAAAAGTGTAACTTTTTTTTGACCACCGTAACTTTTATACCTCCTGTCCTGCATTGATGTAGATAGGCTGGTGGCATCGAGGAGTTCAATCGGATCTTTTGGAGTGTAATGCGCCAAATCCTTCAGTACCAGCATATCCGATCTAATGAATGGAATTGAAATGAGATTAATCATGATTTTTTTTAATTGATAACAGGTTATTGAATCGATAAGTTTTAAAAACCACCCACTAATAACGAGCGTTAAACGCGATATATAACTTGATTCAGGGATTTTGTACGTCCAAGACTTAAGAAAGAAACCCGGTCCATATAAATTTTAAAGATGCATTGGAGTAGTTTATTTTTTGACTAAAATAGTATATCAATTTTGATTTTTAATTGATAGACCAGTTTGCATGGGTGTACACAGTGAAAGTTATTTATCAACTAATAGTTATAAGTTATTCCAACCGCAATGCACTTCGATGAACTGTAATTACTAAGGTTTCGAGGCTTGTACTACATTTATCAATATACAAATCAACCGAAATGTGTATTATATTATACGTTCGCTTTATACCCTTCTAACACCCCTTTGGTACCATGTGCTTAATCCGTTAACGGAATAGTGTATTAATTGGTCCTTATGAATATGATCTTTTGCCAAAATCATACATACCTACGCATCTCCATGTTTGTTTTCCGATCGTTTTTGGGACCTCTCTCTATTTACCCGGACGTAACATCAATTTTAAAATCATTAATCAATGTTCCTCCTACCTATCTACTATCTCCTATTTAATGGTGCTTGTTCCGATCGTTTTTGGGACCTCCTCTATTTACCAGGACCCGCCATCCCGGCCCCCGTACACCCGTAAATCAATTTAATAAATTTTAGTCAATTTCCGATCTACTTATCCTATTTAGAATGGTGCTTTGTTCCGATTCGTTTTTGGGACCTCCTCGATTGAGCACCGGAACTAAATCAATTTAAATCACATTTATCAAGATTTAATATCAGATGTTAAGGCCGTCGCGTATTTGGTTCTCGGTTCCAGTAATTGCATAAACAAACATTTTGGTTGCGCTATTCAAAATACGTTTTACATCTTAAATCTTTCCGGGTATAACCTTTTTTCTTCATTTTCATTTCAGCAATGTAATTGTACTTGTCCAACTAATATTGAAGCCAAATTCTATGTAAAAAGTCCTTCGGAAAGTGATTTTTCATTTTTGGGCGAAAAAAAAATTGCTGCTGCGTTCATAAAAATCAGGTTTTGGGTCCGCCAATTTAAATCCTTCTATATACCCAATTTTCATTTTTTTTTCCCTTTTTATGTGGCCGTGTTGACGTAACCCATCACTGACCAGAGGTTCGGTCAAAATCAAAGATAAAAGTATTTTTAGAGGATGGGACCCCTTGAGTCCTTCAGACTGAAGGTCTGTCAACGGCATTGCATAAACCTCTATTTAACCCAATTTTTCATTTTTTCTTTTATGTGGCCGTGTTAATGTACCCCATCAATGGATCAGAGGTTCGGGTCAACAAATCCAAAGATAAAAGTAGTTTTTAGAGGGTGGGGGTCGACTTGAATCCCCTTCATGCTGAACGTCTTCCACGGCAGTGCAGAAGACCTAATGTGTGAACATATAAGTGTGCCAAAGGATGGGGTTCCATGGGACTCATCATTTTTTATTTTGTGTGATTTCTCGGTAACGAAATTGATTTTTTTTCAAGACTTTTAGCTATTTGTCTGACTTATGAATACTCTTCTCCTGAGACAAAAAAGAAAAATCAAAATGAAATCCTCCCACGGCTTCATTAAACATAATTAGGTTGGGTCCCAAAGGACCCCCCCCCCCCCCCCCCCCGCACCTCGATACTACGGAGTGGAAAAAAACAAGATATTTTACTAATTAAAAAAAATAAAGTAATACATCTTGGATTTATTTGCTTAGATATATACCTATACTTGTTAGGCAATTAATTAATCATTAATACTTAAATCGAATAACCCTTTATACGTTGGGAGCATCAATTTTAATTTTGTCAGTTCGTGCTCTTAAACGTGTAAGTCTATGGGAAGATCAAAGTGAATTTTAACTTCCTGAGAAAATCCACGATGGTATAAATTTGAGCTATATTGCGGCGATAATTAATTGAATTAGTTGTCTAAAGTAGATATATGAAATTCATTATTGTTCTTGCAGACCCACCTATCAAATGAGTTGCTGAGTAATGAAAACGGGCAACTGTTGGTATGAGTAAGAATATTTAATGTGAACTGTCTGAGGTCGTGCACGGGTGATGGGGCGATTGTCCGGCCTGAAATCGTCTTCATCTGACGAAACAAAACAACTATACACAAAAACCAATCATTAGCTAACCACAATTTGGGAAGGGGAGTTAAAAACACACATACACAACAGTTCTTAATTAGCACGAAAACATAAATAATTCTCACATATTATGAGCTTATTTTGATTAACCCGTTTTTAAAATTCTAATTGTAAATCAAGCATTTTCATTCATCAGTGTTGTTTTTATTTTTATCCATTTATCTACAACCAAAACATGTTTTGTGATCGTCTTAGCTTTTTCACGCAGTGAACGAGGAATTATACTTCCACCTAAACAAAAGCCTTGCTGTAATCAGAAATTTAATCCTAGTAAGATCAAAGACTTTATTAGTATGCATCTGGCTGGCAATCCCACAGTGCGTTCGTGCGTACCGCCCAACACTGCACAATACGCAAAAGATTGGGCAATCGGTCATGCAACTCGTCAACAAATACTCTGTTTTAATTAGTTTTGAAGGCCATTTTTAAACTATTTTTGTCAAGTCAGATTCTTCTTGCATAATAATTAATCATATTGTACGGCTTTTTTTCGGCTGATAACAGAAAATATCGCCCTCGGCCAAGAAATACCAAGGCTCGTCTTCTAGACCTAGCCCGATATTTGATCACCTCAGCATCAATCTTATATAAATATTTTCTGTTTACGCTATCTTGGTTTATTTAGGGGGACATCTTCAAATTCAACTACAGATTGCTATCAGGCTAGCTACGCCCCGGTTTCTTTCCAGTTAGACAAAATTTGAGGCGACCCTAATACATAACCGAATTTCATGACGCGATCAAAATGGTCAATTCTTATGTCCAAAAGTCGATCATTGGATCAAATAGTCTTACAGAAAACGCGTCAATGAAATCTCATAGATCGATTAGTCCAAAAACCATGTGGGCTTGGCTTGTTCGACCGACCGGCCACCTCTATATTAACTAGAATGGCGCTCTATCCGACTGAGCTATCAATCTGGGTTGGTAGAAGATCGATATATAACATTTAGATCCGAAGCGCATATGTTTTCTTTTTTCCACACATAAAGATTCATTCCTTGTCTACCTGGGGAATTCGTAGTAAAATTTGAAACAAATAAATAAATAAATAAAATGTATTATGTAATTACGTTCTGATGCAATCCGCTAGGAAAGCTCGGTCAAAGGGTGGTGACATTTTGTGACCAAGGGGGTAGTGGATGGCCACGTGTGGTCGCAGTTCGCCCTATTGTGATATCGCACCCTTGAGGTATTTTAAGCATCTCTTAGTTAGACAATTCCTACAATTAATATAGTCAGACTTTGATTTCTCATTCTAGAGTGGTCCTCAGACCATTGGTCTCTCAAAGGTGCTACCTTCACATTTTTTTTTTGCTAAAACTGACCGGAAAGGATGAGAGGATGAAAGAATGATTACCTAAAGCTTTTTTAACGAACGTTTATTTTTGGGCATTTTAGCACCCGGAGCGAGATCAACTGGGGGAGGGGGGGACCACCCCCTCCCTCTTGGTCGCGAATGTTTACGCTGTCATTGGATGTAAGAGAAGATAATGAAGTTATCGTCAGGCAGGTATATTTTCTGATATCACTGGACCCAAACTAGGATATATTTTCCCTTCCAGTGAAAGTGCAGACTGATGAGGTTGGATATCACTTCTCACTACACTTCTGCGGAGGCCTTTCAAGTTAGACCTCTCTCATTTGCGTGTGAATCTGTATTTGACACTGTTGCTAACCAATCGGATATTCACTGGTCCCTGGAGGAAGACGGTTGCCCTATAACAGAGCCTTTGTTTAATGTGGGCCCACTGGTACTTCTTCCTGCGAACACTATTTTTTTCGTTTTAAACCCCGGGCGACGTCATTGCACGACTGATGAAAGTCTTAGTTGCAGGTCGATGAAAGTGGCAACCCTTCCGCTCCACGCATTGTTCTCTTCGCGGGTGTTTGAAGTTTCCGGAGAATGACTTCGTGAATTTCTTTCTTTTACACCCTTGGATAATGTGTTTTGGAGTAAATACAATCCCTACGAGTCTACTTGGCAAGTCTTTTCACAAGTTTTGTATGACAATGTTTTGGGAGGTACAGATGCGTCAATTAGACCTTATTTGGCCTTGTTTGAAGCGTTGTCTTCCTTTCAATTTCAACTGAAGATCGTGAACAAGTCCTATTTGGTTTAAACTCCTTAGCAAATCAACCTACCAAGGCTGATTATGAGATGGAGTCAGCTAATCGCAAATTTTGGTCCCAGGCGACGTGTAAGCCTACAGAACAAAAAATTTTTTAATGTTTCATTGGTTTTTATTTTTTGGTTGTTGGTTTTTTTATTTCTTTGAACTTCACACAGAGTATTTCTGTTATAAATGAGCTTCCGGGGGCTTCCCCCCCATGGCCCCCTGCGTGCTCGAGTTCATCTCTCTTCATGAAAAGAGAATCCTGAGTCTCCCAAAGGCACCCAAACAGCTAAAAAAACCTCTGGACAGGGGCAGTAATAATCGATCTGCTTCAGATAAAGATAACTGAGATAACGGAAAGCTCTACAAGCACTCAAACATACTAAAACCTGCAAATTACGGGGGCTATGCCTCCTGGACACCAGGCGCAGTATTAACGGAACGCTCAATAACTCAACCCAAAACTAGTTTATTTCTGAGATGATTTGTCTAATTTTCAACTGTTTCAGTATTAAAATAATACATTTCCATCGTTGCGGGCGTGGCCAATTTTAAGTACAGATAATGGCTGGGATTTTTCCTTGATAATTTTCTTCCTTGCAAGAAAACTCTATAGGATTCCTCACCCTGTAATGTGTACTTCAGAGCATTATTGTAAGTGAACACAAGTACCTATCCTCAAAAGATACACTCTCTGTGCCTATGTTCCGCAACGTAGTGTTTTGAATGGGATTAGAATTACATTTCTCAGTTTTAATCTTTTAATCAAAAATACTTCAAATACATCTACCTCAACATCAAAAGCCTGCATAATTGCGCTCTTTGCCATCACCGTCTCTGAAATGTTCGTCGCAAGCAACAACTGCCCGGCCCAAATTTCGAAATCAGTATTTTATAAATGACTCACAGCATCAATTCAAAGGAGAAAACTCCATAGTTCTCAAAGTCTGGTATTTTCAAAATGTCATTCAAATATTGATCAACATGAATGCTGCTCCGTGGCACTGAAAATGATTTAAAACTTTCACATTGTTTAACAAATATTTAGTGAAGGATCAGGTTGGTGAAGGCTAATTTTTTAACGTATAACAGAGCCTGTAGGCTTTATCCATTCCATATTCCCACTTTAATAATACATAAAGAATGTCAAACAAATGGGGATGGATAAAGTAAATTTTTTTACATTACTATCTTATCACAGGAAATTTGAAGACTTAAATACCGTTCTCAGAATGGCTTTCGCCAGCATTAAGTGATCGTATACAGGACCCACAACGCTTGTAGTAGCAGCTTTGAAAATGGGCATCAGTGCGCCCGCTTGGGCACTCCCCCACAAAAAGGCATGATTAACAATAGCTAGAAGCCTGCAAATTACAACTTTAATGAGCATCATTAAATAATATTGCATACCTGAACCAATCACCAATTTACAAAGCACCGTCCTGATCGGCCAAAATACACTTAATTTAAAATCTACTAAGATGTGTTCGTGTTAAAGTTTGAATTGAAGAGTTCTTGACCATATTTGACTAGGTCTGGCATTGATAAGTTTTAATTTTCCCCCAGAATCGATAGCCGGTAATGACTGCCTTTGCGTACGGATCCTGTAAAGCAGGTCCAAACGTGACGGGAATCAAGAATCAAACCAGAAGTATGATTTTTAAAACAGAAGAATTCATCACAAACTAGCGTTGGCGACGATATTTTACTCAAAAGCCTGTACAGTGAGTAACATGAACACGCTGCATCAGCCTGGAGTTTCGTCCTTAACATAATGGGTTCACCATTACATAGTTGTTGTTTATTAAGGGGAAATGCAGATCGTCTGGTTTAACCCTGCCAGCGTGCATTGTCGGATCACTTTCCTCATATTTGGTTAGTAAAAAAAATCAATGTTTTCAATGTTGTTGTAAATTTCCCATTATCTTCGCGGCAGTTCTTGTTATGATTTATGCGCGATCGGAATTGGGAAATTGAAGAAGATATGCTAAGCCCAACAACCATGTTTTCATAACATTACAACAATTTTACATTTTACATTTTTCTATCAGCCAATTACGCGGCCGGTGATGCTCGGTGATAGTATGCAAAACCTTATCGGTGATAACGATTTGACTTCCAGCACGAGGGTGAATTTCTGTCTGTGAAATAATCAGAGTGGATCACCACGCCACTGCTAAGGGCACGCCAAGCGGTGGCATTATCTTTTTTCCGTAGTTAACCGTGTGAAATTAACCAACTATAGCGCTATTTCACTTAAACAAAAATGGAACAAATTCTCTCTCAAAATTGAACAAAGTGGGGGTTCGAACCTGAGGCAAAGCAGCATGATTAACACTAGACTATAATTGCGACGGATTTTTTTGCCGATTGGGGAGTTTAATTCAATATCAACTTCACGGAATAAAGGCAGGACTATGGTATATACAATTCGTCCGCCCACATTACCATACGGTGTTATTTTACAAAACACGTTTCCGAGAAGGGGAAAATGCCAATTCAAAAATCTACCGGACATTTCATGTCTATAACAGTAGAACGAAGACAAAGAAAATCTTCAATTTACTGTTTGAAGAGAAAACACCTTTAAAGTCCAAAAATAAACCAATAATCAACTTAAATACTGCAATATATTATCTTCTAATTAGGATACCAAAGTTATACGTCGTATGTGATAATCAATCGAAATAATGTATATGCAAAATACGACGCCTATATTACACCTTGTTTTTCAATGTAGTAAAATAGATCACTATGTGAAAAAGCTTGTTTACGAAATAAACGATTGGAGGAAATGCGTTTTCCAAATAGGGTATGGATGTGAAATCTTATTTTGGGATCGCAAATACAACGTATATCAAACACGTGTAAATGAATGGCGATTTTAAAATACGACAGTATGTGAATACGGGATATGATGATTTTGAGGATAGACAAAAATATGTAATTATAAACTATTAGGCATCTCACATTTTGAAACTGTGTGGATGACAAGAACCGCTAACTAGTAAAGTAGGCGGCATTTTCGCAGAAACCTCAAAAATGTGAAATACGACAGTATGTGATTCGGGCGACTAATTGACCCAGTAACAATAGAAACGATCAATATCGGGGTTATTAAGGGAACTGTGGCTATTAAAGATGATGCTGTTAACATGCAGTTAACCATTCATGCCACGTGGCGGATCCAGGATTTTTGGAACGAGGGGCGTGGAATTGGCGTCAATAACACTTACAATGGCACCGCCAAAAAAGTGACGGGTGGGTGGTGCGGGTGCTGCAGGGGGTACACCCCTTCCTCTAAAATCTAAACTCGGATATCAATAAATGCAAGTTTTTTCTTGCAAATCTTGGATTATTGCATGACATCTTGGATTTTTCGATTTTTGGCCATCGAGTGTTCCATACACGTGACAAATTTACGCGATCACCTAGCCGATTATTTGTAGAAAACCACTTTCGGGCCCTGTTTCATATAAACTTTTAGTAATATTAATCTTTTACGAATTAAAGGCGAAACCTACTAGGACTTAGGAGTTTATTCTTCTGAAGTCCATTCGGATACATGAACTGCACCATAGATAGAGCTCTTTAAAATAAAACTTTTAAGAAATAACAAACCTTAATTAATATTTAAATAAATAGTAGTAGAATCTGAATTGCTAAACACACACAGAACCTTGTGTCTACGTTTAAAAGCTGCTATTACAACAAAAAGCTCAAGAAATTGTTTTGATTTAAGCAAAAAAATCAAGATGGTATAAAACTCGATTATTTAAGCTGTATCCTTATCAAAAAACAAATTTCATATAAAATCTAGAAAAAAATGATTGCCAATACGAGCCGGTTAAGAATGGGCGATTTTCTTTCCTGACTATAATTTAGCTATTTCCTCTTACAAAATCACGCACTGCTTAATAATGAATAATCTTAACTTAGGATAGGCAGTTTTCACACCTGACCCGTTTTTCCTTATTTATTTTTTTTTGTGGGGGGTACATTTTTGCTCCCCTCCAACAAGGGGGCGTGCGCCGACACTCCCCCTATGTAGATCCGCGCAGTGAGTTAACTACGGAAGAAATTTCTGCAAGCCCGTGTACCTAGTGTGCATAGCATGAGGTGACACGCTGACCTGCTGGGTATTTTCATATGTTTCAGTTTCAGTTTTATTCACCAAACGAGGAAAAAAGACGTGAAGCGATCATGGTGGCTGACCAAATAAACAAAAACAAGTGCAAAACAAGACCGACAAGACTGTGAGCAGACGTAACGTTTGGCATTACATTTAGAGATATAATTAATATTGTTACAAAGAGAAGAATATCAAGACAATGATAATATACAATCTAATTCATTATACTTAAATGAGAGTTGAAGCCAATGATATATACAATACTAATTATCCAAAGTGATAGTTGATCCAAGATAAAACAATACTAATTATACTAATAATAGTTGAGCCATGATAATATACCATACTAATTATACATAATGATGTTGAGCCAATGAGAATATACAATACTAATATACATAAATGATAGTTGAGCCAATGAATAATAACAAACTAATTATACATAAATGATAGTTGAGGCCCACTGATATATACAATACTAATATACAAAATGAAGTTGAGCCACTTATATATACAATAAATTATACTGAATGCCTATTGAGCCAAATGATAAATACAATACTCATTATAAATGATAGTTGAGCCATGTAATATACAATACAATTATACATAAATGATAGTTGAGCTATGATATATACAATAGCTATTATACATAAATGATAGTTGAGCCAAGTATATCAATACTATGATACATAAATGATATTGAGCCCATATAATAACAATCTATTAATAGCTAAGATAGTTGAGCCAATGATAATATCCAATAACTAATGATACATAAATAATAGTTGAGCCACTGATAATATACAATACTAATTATACATAAATGATCTTGAGCCAATATAATATACAATAACTAATATATTAAATGATAGTTGACCAATGACTATTATATAATACTAATTCTACCTAAATGATAGTTGAGGCCAATGATCAATATACAATATACTTATAAATGCTAGTTAGCACGTACAGGCCTTTCACGTTAGAAGATCTATGAGATTGCCGAGGGCCATTTCACATAGTGAAGCATCATCCATTTATATACCACAATAAACCAAAAAATATATACCAATAAAAAGAAGCATGAAATGGAAAATACAATGATGTGAATGTCTTCTCAGCAATATCCAGTGATCTAGATGTGGCCTTAAGTGAGGGAACATTCAATGATAACGTGATAAAAGATATATCTAAACTTGGTATTACAACTCTTAGGGCGTTCATTCCACCATCACCAGTCATTCCATCGTCTATACGGGCCGTTCTTTAATCGTTTCCTTGCGGATCGGTAACAAATTAATAGAAGGTTCGTACAGCTGAGCAGACCTTGGTCCCGTATGAATGGAATAGCATTTCACTGTACAAAAGTAATTAGAAACATGTTAGGTAACCAATTAGCAACAACAACAACATCATAACAACGGACAACGTTTACTCTGGGGAGGATAGAGGAGGGAACATGGACATTTGCAAAAACCAAGGGGATAAAATACGAATAAAGGGGAACGCGTTGTTTTCGCCGAACAATAACGCCTCCATTCCCGCGTACCTAAATAAATGCCACTCCTTCGCTGCCGGTGCTTATACTAATCCATATACTATATACTCAGCTAAATAAAATAGGGTACTTCTTGTATAATAAAATACGATAAGGGCAAACACCAACCCATGAAATGGGATTTGCACGTCAGAATATTCAGACTACATCCATCCAGTAAGAAATAACGAGGGTTTGGTGCGTTGAGTGAATTCTTTGGGAAAACCCGTAGAAACGGTTGGCAATATTTCATAGCATCAGTATCAAGAGTGTCGTTCAGTTTGAGTTAAATCCTAATGCCAAAAACGGGGCTCAAGTATTCACAAACTTAAAAAACGTTAACCTCGGTACGGCCTGTTTATATAAGAAGCGGCGGGTTTTTTTATTCATTTGATACAGCAATGAGACCAAACAAGTCTCAAAGCACTGGAAGGAAAAGTCTGAATGCGAAATAAAATTGTTGAAATAAAAATAATTAAAGACGCTCACCCCCCCGTATTAAGGGAAGATTCGCACAAAAATTGATTTTTTTTTTATTGAGATGGTATGAACTTCATATTTCGTGCCTAGGATACGTGGTGACCACAAAAAAAAAAATCACCTAATGGCATATTTATGGCGGCCCATCTGGATTTTAGGGGTCGGATTTCAAAAGAGTTAATCCCAAAAGTATACAGGCTAGAAAGCCTATTTTTTTTTAAGGAAGATAAAAGGTAAATAAAAAAGTAAAAAACACCAAAATTTTGTATTTTTTAAAGATTTTCAAAAAAAGCAAAAAAGCAAAAATTGCAAAAAGAATGGATTTTTTGACCCAAAAATGACCCCACCAAAAAGAAATTGAGACAAAAATTTAAAATTAAATCCATACTTTTTTTACAAATACAAAAATCACCTGTGAACATTTGAGCCAAATCCATTGAAAAATGGCGTACATTAACTATTTTGAAGAGGTAAAAGCGAAATTATGAAATAAAGCATTTTTAGTATGAAAACATTATTTTAAATTATTATGCAAATTAGGTCAGTAATGATAACTTCGACATATACAGTTAGCAAGAATCTGAATTATTATAATCAAGTCCCTGATTTCACAATGATAGCACAATAACTTTCGAGATATGATTTTTTAAAGAAATATTTTTTAATATCGCCGCTTGAAAAACATAAAATACATAGTATATTTCACAGCCTGGAAAAACAATAAACAAACATAAACAAGATTCTAATCAAAATGGATCGATTGAGCCAAAAATTTAGTGGTCGAGCTATGAGTTGCAAAAATATTGGGCGATACGCAGTCGAGCCCAATATTTTAAAAATATACGCGGAGAGAGGACCAATAAATTATTGGCGTAAATCATCCAATTTTTATTTTTTGATTATCAGGTTTTCGGATTCCGCATATTTTCACAAACTTGGGACTCCTCAAAACATGTAATATGAAATTGGTTGGACACAGTCGGCATTGATTTGCTGTAACTTTGGAACGGAAGGTCTGATTTGAGTGGGGAAAAAAAGCATTTGGAGCAAAAAAGGCTTTGCTCTGTTATTTAAAACAACAATTAGATAAGTAATTTGTATGAGTTGTGGTGCAGATCTTCCCTTAAAAATGTTTTATGTTAGCTGAATTTCTTACCGAAGTAAGAAGACTCCAACTCGATCGTCGATAATCCACATTCTCAACCAGCTTTATCAATTTAGCCTTATCAATTCCTTTCAATATCCATGAAATCAGGCCTATTCGGAATTCAGTCAACAAGTAACAGAGAAAAAAACGTTAAAGAGACCCCATCTTATTGAGGCTACGTGTTTCAGATTAGCGGCCATATTCGGGGGTTCAACAATACACCTTAAAATCCACTTAAAATACACTTAAAATAATGGTTCGTCGGTTCATTCGTTCATATAGACGTACGGTAAAATACCATATCTTTATCTATTTAAATGAAGGTGCAGCGAAAGATTTTTCCCTGCGGAGAAGAGATCAAAGGGGCATTTAGTGATCAACAGCATGTCCCCACGATGTACCTCAAAAAAGTTGAGATTTTTATAGGATTGAAACCGTTAGCCGTAGTGTGCCAATCTTATGTGCAAATTCGGTCGAATCTGTAAGAGAAATTCGCAATTTCGTATTTTATGTACGTAAACGGGACCAGAAATTACACCACAGTTGCCTATGGGACCGCGGGAAACGAGCTGCTCATAACACAAAACCGCAGATCGGGATCAGCTCAAAGTTTGGAATAAGCTTTTCCAATGTATCTCGTGTCATGGATAAAAGAGGAGGTGCTGAAATCACGAAATGCACTTTAATTATTGAAAAAATAATTATATTAGCCATTCCCAGGTCAAAAAAATCCAGGAATCGGTCCTGAAACCTGAATGAATCCAGACGTTAGAGCAAAGGAATTCACCACTTTCTTCCTTGGCGCAACACAATGGAAAAATTTCGGAATCTATTCACAGGTCAAACCCACACAGGGCATTTTCTTGTTGTGTTGGTCAATCTGGACTAGTACTTCACTAGTTTGTCCTTGAGTTCTCCCCCGCTTCATCCCTTCTACAGGGCAGAACCCGTGTAGTCACGGAGTTCCGCTTTCTACATGGGTGGCTTTAAGACAAAATAAGGGGTAAACCGCATGAATGGGCGAAGGCGAGGGTACACTTCACCCTTTTAACCCTCAATTCACCCTTACAAACCCTCTGTCTACTATGCATAGAGATTCCTCATCCCGGTTCTCATAAAAACAGAGCGTAGTCCCCTGTCTGTTACGGGATGAAGTTTCCTGGTTTCCGCCCTGGGTTCCGCCTCTCTATTATCCAATGGAAGTTTCGTTCAGCTGTGACCCCTCGTCCATGAATTGAACATGTGGAAATGTGGAAAATTAAATGTGTTTTCAACCTCTTATTTCCTTAGCACCAGTGGAAAAATGGTTATTTTTTTTCTCGGAATGACCGGGAAGATGTTTTGCTTGTTTGTTACATGAATAAAAGATGAATTTGCTTTACCTTAACTACTTGCTTAATCTTTCTTTGAAATTAGTCATCTTCACAAGGAAATTTTCTGCTTTTTTGGGACAGAAGAAAACCTTTTAGGTTATTTGCATAACCGTCTCATGTTTAATCACATGGTTAATATAGATCTAACAGACAATTGCGACAACTCCTTTTTTTTGCGGTGATCGCAGGTTTGTAGTCATTTTCCCTCTAGGGAAGTAAGAATTCACACGATTATTTGTAAGAACCTACTGGACAATTTTGACTGCTGGCCCAGATTGATTACTACAAACGACCAGCCTATGTAGCAGACACCAATCAAACAGACATACCTGCATTCCTTTGCTTCCGGCATTGAATGACATAATTTTATCATCGGTGCACTGAAATGAAGTAACACAAATATTATCGTCCCTTTTCAATTATCTAGAAAGCGATTAAAACAGCTATATCTGTGACTGACAACTAAAATATCACACTGTAGTGTTTAGGTACGCGTTAAGTACCTAATCATGTTTCTAAAATTGGAAAAAAAAGGTTGGCGTAAATCGACAAGTGGTTAAAAATTCTCAGACGGAACAATATCGAAAAAAAAGGCATTGTCGAAAAATGAAATACGGGCCGTAGCGATTGCGTGTTCAATTTTCCGTGTCTGCAAAGCACCGAGTACCCGACTAGTTTCTATAGGTTCAGTTTCCAATTGCGATAACATAATCAAAAACAGAACATAGTAACGAACCCTTGATAAAGAAACATCTAAAGAACCCCTTGCGTTTTCCGGGGAATTTTGAGATTTAGTTTCTTTATACACATTCTGCTCGACGGACTGAGTACGTGAGTCTCTCAACGCTATCAGTTAGATAATATCTTTCGCAGTCTGGGACACAGAATACACCGTGGGAAATATCTTCCTGGATCGTCGTAACTGTTAAGCATTAATGTGACACCACGAGGGATCATAGATTTTATCAGTCAATCCGTGGACTTACTGGATTACAACGGGTGTTTCAGTAAGGTACCTATTCTGACACACTTTTTCTGAAACACTTGATGAGATTCTGACCCTCCACGGAATAATGTCACCCGGGGGGTGGGGGGGGTATCTCAGTGGAAAAGGGTAGGTCATATGTGCCGCCGCCGCGATATGGGTCACATTTCACGCCTTACTATAAAATGGGTCATTTTTCCCACCATCCTACTAATACCGATGTTCACTTTTTTGAGGTCATTGCTATCTATATAAAATGGGGTCAATTTTTCAATTTGGTCGCAATTTATTAGGAAAATGGTCAATTTTTTCCGTATTTTCGCTAAATCACAAGGGAAATGGTTGATTTTTCTGTTTTTGGAAAAGTTACTATTAAAAAGGTCCGATATTGCTAAAGATTACTATTAAAATGGTGAGAAATTTCAAAGCCAACAATATAATGGGTTCGAATTTCGACCACTATATAAATGGGGTCATATTTTTGTACGAATTTGTAACTATAAACATGGGTCGATTTTTAAACCCGGTGGACGCACACCGGTCCCAATTTTTTGGGTCGAGTACCCCGGGGGTAATGGCACATGTTTATCCTTAACACTTAAGTGCCTAAGGTGTTTTTCACTCACGTTGGTGTCCTAAGGGGATGGAACCCGCCCCTAAGGAACCACTTTCCCGAGGGATTTTCAAAGAAACCATACCACATTTGAGGTTGCATAAGACAAGGCCACAGGTGCAATATAAATGAGTTCCGTTGTATCTTCTGAAATTAGGGGCAAATCAGTGTTTTCAAAATGGCGTCAAAATCGGTCAACAAGTATATGATGCTTTTCCTCCATGTTTCCGCGACCCTGCTTACAGCATCCCACATTGCAAATATTTTTTGATGTTTTATATCTGCTCTAGAGGACCAATTTACATATATTAACCCAAACATTACCATTTTTAGCATTCTTGTATTTTTTTGTGGGACAGTCGTTTTTTTCCATAGGTTTTGTACAGCAAATGCGCGCAGTCGTTCGAGGATGGAATCGCTTCTTTTCAGCACATAAAGGGTTAATTTTTTTTCTGATTATGTAATTAATTTGTTCATGCATATGAACATACATAAGCAGAAAATTTTTTTTTTTTTTTTTTATTTTTTTTTTGTTTTTTTTTTTTTTTTTATTTCTGGCAACAGGGTTGCTAATTTTTATGTTAAAATTACAATCCCGTTGGTGCTAAGGGGAGGGGGGGGGTTCTAGGGGACCCGAGCTAATTATTCATTAACGGTCAAGAAGAAATAATTTTAGTAATTTTTTTATGAAAAGAAAGGCATCGATTAAGTTACACAATTACAAAAAAATTAGAGTTCGAAAATATTTTTCACCGGTGAGAAATCGCCGAAAACAAACTTGGGTACTATGGAACCCCGCCCCTTAGGCACTAAGTGTTAAGGTTTCGAATTCATAAGTGTGTCAGATTAAAGTGTGCCAGATTGTTCACCTTAAGAAACATCCTACAAATACAAGTAAGCTTAGTTTGAGCATTCGAGCCATGTAAGGAAGGAGTATGTTGCTTTTTGAACAGTTCAGGAATTGAAAAATGGAGTATTGATTTACCTAAATCAGAGAAGATGAAAAACAGGAGATGGTGCAAACTGTACTTCAAAAAGATAAAACTTTCATCCGCCTTATCATCTAAAGCGGAAATCCGATGATTACATCAAAAGACTTTGCGTTCGTGCTATATAGAAACATTACATTACACCTGTAATAAATCCCAGAACTATCCCAATTACCCAGTTGTCACCTGGCATTTACACAAAGTCATTACACTTTGGTCGTGACCGTACAGCAAAACGTACTCTTCTGCTCACTTAAAAAGACCAATTTTGACCCCAAATTTTCAGAGCATTTGGCTCTTTGGACACTGTCTGACACCAGAGAAGATGAAAAAGAAGATGTTCAACTGTTTAACTCAAAAGATAAACTGTTAATCCGCCTATTCATCTTCATAGCTTTTACAATCCGATTGATGCGATCAAAGACTTGCGCTTCTTGTGTGGTCATTACAATTTGGTCGTGACCAGTACAGGAAAACGTACTCTTCTGCATCATTTACAGACACCCAAACTTTTGACCCAAATTTCAAAGGATTTTGACTCTTTGACACTGTTTGACAACCAAACAGGTATGGTTGAGTGTATTCAAAAGCATTATTAAATATTCATATAATCGTATTTCACAGGGGAAAGAACGAAATGTGTAAATTAGGCTAAAATAAACAACATCCTTTTATTGACTCAAAACATTAAAAAAAATCAAGGGCTATTTTGCTGTTTCCTTTCGTTAAAAAGTCACTTATTTCCTCAATATTCGCCAATGAATAAATAAATAATTATCGATCAGGACAAAGTGGAGTCATTACCAGCAGCAGAGAAATTTAGCGGAATATTAATTAAAACTGTTTTATTATAGCAGTGTGTCAATTACTTCTGTTCTGAAAACTTCCTCATGGCCAAGTTGAGTCGGATGAAAAGATTACTTCAAGGTGCAATCGAGCGGCCCATGAAGTTACCCAACAATGAGCTTGTGAATGAGGAGTAATCCGGGTAATCTGATTTCAATCGAGCCATTATCCTTCTTGCTATCTTCTCTGACCTAAAAGAAGCCCCAAGGGGATGGATTGCATGTGGTGTTACGCTCCGCGATCGTCGGCTTGAAATCTGCGCACCACATGTGCAAGAATAAACAGAGGTCTTCCACAGGGATTTCCATTATTGCGTCTATATCAAGGTAGTCTAGTTCCATTTTGTCTAAAACACATAGTTCTAAAACACACATACTCTAATTTCATTTTGTCTAGCCACTTAGACTAAAATACCATTTGGTCTACTGACATGTGGCTGATACCATCTTTCTAAAATCAGTTGGTTCTAATCACCTTTCGGTGCTAAGCACCCCATCGCTAATAAAATTTCGTCTAATGCTTATGATATAATCACCTTTTTTCTAAGACATTTGGTTCTAATCCACTAATGTCATGGGTATGGTTAGGATTAGGGGCTAGGGATAGGGTTTAGGGGTTAAAATGTGATTGTGGGCTTAAAGTAAATAGCCAACTGATCATTAGACGAGAGGGTTTATTATAAAAAAAAAAGTGGTTTAGAATAAATGATAAGAGAGCAATAATTATTATAATGAATGGGTGTAGACCCAAATAATAGTTGACGATGTGTATACACTTGTTGAATAATAGAGAAAAGGTTGTAGACAAAATGGCAATAGGACCAACTGATTATTATTCAAGCGACATGTGGTTACCTGGGGTTGGTTATTAGCATATGTGGCAATAATACCATATAGTTTAGACAAAACGGTAATTAGGGTATTAGGCGAAATGGAATAAGACAGGGAGGTGATGATTTCAAATGGTAAAGCCCCATTCGCGACATGAAATATTGAGGGTATCTTGTTGTTAGCCATGCTCCATTGGCTTACTATACTGGAAACCTGTATATTGCTCAGTATTGGCCGGTTATTCCCAAAGTATTGAATCCTGGCTTAACTTTTAGTCCAGGACTAAGTCCTACTAGAAGGACCTCTAAAAATTCATCTTCTTTCCTATAGTAGCCTTTTCTGATGAAAATCAAAGCGAAAGTACAGGTAGATACTCAAAAATGAGAACTTCGAGGTGACCGCAACAAAATTGAATCAGCACACCTCTGAATATTGTGTATTTATATAAAAACTACCAAAAATCAAGGTCTGTTGCTTAGTTTGTAGTGATCTGGCAAGTAACTGCTTATTTTTTATTTGGCCCTCACTTCTGACCTATTTCCAATTGTTCTCTTTCATATTCTGCTTTAAAAATAAAGAGTCTTTCTAGAGGACTTAGTCCTTGGGACTAAGCGTTAAAGCGCGGACTAAGTTCTTTTTTGAGAATACGGCCCGCCTTTACCTTTACAATCGAGATTATCTGAGGGTTTGTCAGCAACTCGGGTATAATTTGGACATGGTTTGTCACAAGGTCTGAGGGCGACCGCTAAATACCAGAACTCTAATGCCAAGCTAATAGAAATGCAAATAGAGATGTTGTTTTAGTTTGTTATTTCACTTATTCACGAAAAAAAAATAAATTCGTTTGGGTTCGTTTTGGAAATATTGCCTGGTTGGAGACGATGGAAACTATTTAACATATTTGTAGATGTATAATCGTATTTTCAAACAAGTTTTAAATTTTTTTTTTTTGTTTTCTTTTTTGCTTTCGTTTTTGAATGCAAGTGGCATATTTCAATGCTGCATTTTCGATGCTAGCCACTTGGTTGTAGATTGACAATCCGGCTTGAAATAACTAAGATATGGCGCAGATATGGTGTTCCCTGTAATATGACATGTTTGCGTTCCCAAAAACGGCCAATGGCGAAATTCTCGTAAGCGTATCGTTACGCGTTTTCGTCGGAAAAGGCTCTCGGCCTTGTGAGTGTGTGTGGTATAATCGGACACTCTGTGCTTTGTGGTGAATTACTCTCGATTTTTACATCGGTGATTTTTGAAGAAACAGACCCTACGGTTCGCAGGATGTTGTTGCCTCAGGATAATAAACCCCTTTCCAAACTGCCTTGTGTACCCCCTTTTGTACTGCTGTCCTACCTAACCAATGACCTTCTTTTGGGACATTTTCAGATAATCAATGACCACCAATTTATTTATTTTTTTTTAAATATAATACAAATTTTGAGATGAATTGGATATTTAATTGTTTTGAACCAAAAATCAACAATTTCGCGCGCCCACGCGAAGATTTTGAAAAAAAAAAAAAACATCATAATAACAATTTATAAGTTCATGGCAATTTGAACTCTGGAAGAGCGGTAAATTATATAATCAATTAATCGCTAAATGCCATTTTTTTGTCACTTTTCAAAAATCACGGATGTACCGAACCATTGGCCTTGTATTTACGGTGGGGAAAAAAAGTGCTCTTCTAACAAACACAAATAATTAATCAGGCTGCTATCTTTTCATCATGGACGAGTATGGGATATATCTAAACGTCAGGGTACACCTCAACGCTCTCCTTAAAAAAGATTCATACTGGATGGACCCATCTTTATTCAAGGTTGTACACCGAATGCCTCTATTTTTGGTAAATCTAAAAGGCCTTATTTCACCTGGTCAGGATAGAAGTACCCTGTCGCTTCAGATAGGAGTGCACTCTCCCCGAAATATAAAAAACTTTCTCCTCTGAAGTAATTTCAGGACCACATCCGCCTGTTTAGTATGGCAGCATAACTCAAATAATGAGACTTCAAACTTACGGATTATGGGGGGATTTATCGCAATACAGGGTGTCCCAAAATAAATGCAAATCCTCGCAGTTGGTGCTTTATAATTTAAAATTATGAGAAGATTCAAATTTTGATAACATATGCTGATTGGACGGAACCTGTCCAATTTTGTCCGATACGGTTCACTAGTTATGAAAACAAAAGGCGATTATGTAACCCATGTCAATGGACACTTCCAAGTTTTGCGGTAGATCGTTTGGAAGCAGGTTCACTGAAAAGTGAATAAAATGTCTTTTAACTTCAAAAATGCTCATGGTACTAATTCCTGTCTTGTAACAAAAAAAAAAATTAAATATGGATTATGTTATGGATGGCTGAGGTTGATAACAGAAATATCGCCCGGCCTGATCAAAATTGGGCGAGTCGAAGACGACGAGTCTGATATTTTCTTGGCGAGGGCGATATTTTCTGTATAAGCCGAAAAAAAAATCAATCAATATTATATTATATGCAGGAAGAAGCTGACATGACAAAAATAGTTTAAACTGGCTTTCAAAACTAATAAAAACGGGGTTGGATGGGTGTGGACGAGTCACATGACCGAATGCCCAAAATTTTTTTGCGTATTGTGCAGTGTTGGGGCGGTCGCGCTAATCGCGCTGTGGTTATTGCACCACAGATGCATTATAATTGTCATTATTGTATATCCACGTTCTTTATCGTCATGGGCAGTACGTTTCCTCTTTCATATTGAGAATTGTAACTTAGCGACTTGGCCAAATTAATGTTTCTCTTCAGTGTGTCTCTGAACAAATCCGCGTGGAAGTATTGCAAAATGCAGCGGATGTATGATACCAAATGAATGGAAATGGTATGAAGGGATGTTGAAGACCATCTTATATATAGTCACGAGTCTTCCAAAACAGGCCAAATCGACCATTTTGGCGAAATTGAGTTTTTTTGCATAATTTTGATACTATATCACAAGCTCTTTTCATATACCAAATATGAGCAAAAAAACATCAATTTGTAGATATAGTAGATTTTCACTTTTAGAAAATCTACCCAAACGCCAAATGAACGTCTTCCAAACAGACCAATCTGCATTGGGTTGTTTGCGTACATGAAAAACCTCCGCACGGCAGCTTATTAAGTGTAGCTGTCTCTGAGACCGAATTTGCCACAACTCAAAAACGATTATTAATTTTTACAGTTATTACTGACAGCAATTCTGCCGAATTGAATTACTGTGAAAATTACAGTATACCTTAAAAAATTATTCAATTTCAAAAACTTCAAAATAGATAGTTGGCGAGTTA
>JAMKCH010010995.1:0-39727 GCA_023653785.1 Ophioderma brevispina
TAGTTTTATTTCATTCCCATGCTGTGAATAAATAGAAGAACATATTTAAAATTTGGTTTAATGTCTTATATACACTTTTTTCGACTCTAACCCCTTTAAGGAACAGAGTAAGGGGAAGTAGAAAAAATAATCGGATTGTGTTTTGTCACTTAGCACCTCTATTATTTTGTATGATCTGAGATCTCCTTAGTCTTAAAGTCTATGTTGTTATACCATGATGCAATAGGAAAGGTGTGACATGCTTGTAAAATTAAAAAAGGCAAATCTAATAACATCAAAGCGCATGACATGTCACACAACTTATTCTAATATTGCATAATATTGGTTTTCGATATTGTTAACAAATATTTTAAAAATCATTAAAATGTGAAGAATGTGGGTGTGTGTGTCTATGTGAAATTGACAGTAGTGGAAATTGTAGATACAAATCCCAGAAAGTAATCCAGCCTTGAAAGCAATCACTTGTATTTTTAAGTGGAATAAGATTTTGACGAATTAAAGGTGCATGCTTTCATACACACCCCTTCATTTTGTGCGTTTCATGAATATGGTTGAAATGAGAATCCTATTTTTGGAAGAGGTGTTTTAGATGTTTTATCTATAGTTTGGCGTGTGCTTGAATCAGAATTTTTTGGGTCCACCTCTGGGCACTGTGGGGAACAAGGGTGTAACTTCGTATTGGGGTTTGCACTGACCTAAAATGGCGGTACAGGTATTGTGCAAGTTGTCAATACCCCTTAGTCCGCGGCTCTTTTGCAGATCTTTTGGACCCCTGTTCAAGTATGTTTAAGTTCTTACCTAACTTTGCCACAAACTAGCATAACTTTTTTATTCCATGGCTTAAACAATTATATGGGATTTTTGTTGCCTTTCGCTTCAGTTCCACAACTTCTAATTTGGCACAAAATTCTTCCCCAAGTTCTTTTGCCAAAAAATTACGTTCTTAAGCCCCAATTCCAGTGCTTTGCCCGCACCACCCTACCAAACCAAAGTGTGAGTTGGGCCCCTCCCCTGTTGTCTGGCTCTCTGTCTTACGATTTAAGTTGAGGGGGTTGTGTAATATTTCATGATGTCAATAGAAGGTGGTCATGTATTTTTACATCTAGCAATAGAGTGAGTTTTTTTGTGTCGCCTGAACGAATGTTTTCATGGAGGCACATACTAGTTCCAAATTTCCTGTGTTTTCCGTCCTGTATGTCCGCCGTCCGATGTCCGTAGTTCCGTCCGTATGACTCGGTTAACTTTTTAAAAAAAAAATGCTCTGCAGGCCAAACGCTATCCCCGATTTACTTCAAACTTGATAGGATGATAGAGTGTGGTGCCGCAATAATTTGTGAGCTTTTGCTGCATTATTGCATATTTATTGAAATTTAATTAGCTTATTGCATTTTTTCAGACATTTTCGTTTAACCTTTTTATGAAGCTCTGCTGGCTAATAAACGCTAATCCCGATTTACTTCACCACTTGGTAGGTTCTAGAGTTAGGTGCCAGAAATTTAGTGTAGCTTTTGGCTGCATTAATTTTGGCATATATCTGAATATTATTAGCTATATAGTAAAGTCGCGGTCACAATGATAACTTGCACACAATCCTTGCGGGGAAAGGTTATGCTTGAGTTCCGTAGGTGGTATAATGATGGTAATTTGGGGTGGAAGGAAGCGGGTTAAGAGTTCTCGACCTGAGTAATGGTGGGCAATTTCGGACAAATTACATATGCAAATGCGCTCATTAATATGCAAAAATCAGCGTAATCGCTATAATTTTTGAAAACGTACATTATATGCGAAAATTCTTTCACTGCAAGCACGAAAACCATTATGGTGCGCATCGCTTTGCATTTGAAAGTTCATGATACATTCGGCTATGTCTGCAAATGAAGCTATTAAATATGCTAATTGCTGTATCGTTATCTAAAATGTACATCGGATATGC
Organism: Ophioderma brevispina; assembly: GCA_023653785.1. NCBI lineage: Eukaryota > Metazoa > Echinodermata > Ophiuroidea > Amphilepidida > Ophiodermatidae > Ophioderma > Ophioderma brevispina. The sequence continues at coordinate 1,934 of JAMKCH010010995.1, forward strand.
GAAATTCCTTTACTACATGCAAAACTGTCTATACCATCCATCTTGTGGTGTGAAATCAATATGGAGGGGAAAGTGGGGTTGTTGGGGAGGGCAGAGTGGGGTTGTTTGGGGGAGGGGTCAGAGTGGGGTGTTGGGGAGGGGACATGGTGGGGTGTGGGGATGGGACATGGTTGGGGGTGTAGAGATGGGGCAAGGTGGGGTGTTGGAGAGGAGCAGGGTGGAGTGCTGTTGGGTGAGGCAGGGTGGGGTGTGTGTTGGGGAGGGGGAAGGGTGGGGTGTTAGAGAAGGGTGGGGTGTTAGTGGCGAGGTGACCTTGGTGACCTCATTGACCCTGGGGGACCTCATGTCACCGTTGGCCCATTTCTCGTCATTACATCGGTGTGCCGGTGTAGGGTCAGGGTGGTAACAATGCGAAAGGGAGGGTGTGTCAGGGAGGGGATGGTGCATTTGGGGGAAGTGTGCGTCGGGGCGGGTGCGTCGGGGGAAGGGCGGGTGGTGACCTTTTGACGCTCCTGTGACCTTTTGACCCCTGTGACCTTTGTAACACTTCTTTCCAGTGTATTTGTGTTCTCTTTTAAAACCAGCGACACTTGTGGGTTCGAGAACCGCCTTGTTTAACTTGCACATCAATCCCCCCTTTAAAAAAACAGCCCCTTAAGATTGGATAATAATAAGACTTCGTGAAGGAATATGCTGTGAAATTAAATTCTTGTTCATTTTATTAAATTAAAAAAAAAATTTTACCCTTTTCAACATTTAATGGTACAACGAGAGATTTGCACATAACAGGTGTCCCTAAAATGGTGAAATCGATTTAGCACTAATGTAATGCGTTTCCAAATACTGGGACTTGGTGAAAGGATTAAGCTGAGAATTATTTCCTTGTAACAAATTGGTGAAATTTTCTCAAGTTGCTATAGGAGCAAATACTAAATTCAGCCTGTTTATATTGAAATCAGCAAATCAAATCACCTTTTGTTTCACTTTCAGGCATTTCTATAGCCAAATACAATGTAAGAGATCTATTGGCAGGTCTTATATTATACATATGAAACAGCTAACTACTATGACAGATATTGATTGCCCAAAATCTCTCATTGGACCTTTAGTTAGTACATATGTATAACTTTGCATCATGTAAAAATACATAAATTAGGAACAAAGTAAATGATTAAGGCCATGCGATATCTCCACCTCTACCCTTTAAAACTGGAGCTGGACACTGCACAATAGGGCTGTATTTCCTGCTGACTCGCGGGAAATTTTAGAAAAGTATAGAACTCCTTCCCAGGAAAATCAACATTTGAAGGCGTGCCAACGTTATCATTTGAAATCATAGTCTAATACAATATTCACCTAATGTATACTATTAAGAAAACTAAAGTGCTGTTGCAATATGAGTATATCAGTGGTGTGAATTCATCTTAAGTGGCACCGATAGTCCGTCCGGCCTTGAAAACAATCAGCCATTAGGTCTTTTATCCTTATACAGCCTCATGTCAATTACACATGATTCAATTACGTGTCAGACTGGATCATTCCTACTGATGGTTTAACAAGTCAGATTAGAGTAACGTCCAAATCTTATGTTGTGAATTATAATCAGATTTTCTCAACATCGGTTGATAAGTATTTATGATCGATGCAGATAAGCGCTGCATAGGAACCGACTTGCCCATCAACATCCATCAGAGCCCTTTAATCCGATTAGCATTGATTAGTAATACCAAGAAGAGCGTGTGAGTTGCTATTGGTTGGATTCAAAGAACAGGGTTCTTATAACTTTACACACAATGATATCTTTAACCGCACCATAAGAAACTTGATAGATTTGCATATTTGTCAACCGAGATATTTTTATAGGTCAATTGATGAACACATTTCCTAATGAGCTAGATTAAAGGGGGGATGACCCCGATTAAATCTATAAATTTTTGCTCTTGAAAGATTGGCCATCCACCCCCAAAACCCCACCTGTAAAGTTTTGCTGACCATATTTCAACCCTTTTGATGTGAGAGCTACAAATGTGTGATTTTTGAATTCCCATAGAGTACTGTAAATTAAATTGGTCAACAAAATGGCTCACATTTTCGCTCATACTCAAAAAAACCATATGGCACCCTTTAGGCCCAAGACCACGGGTAAGACAAAAATTATTGTTCTTCAGATCCAAATTTGACCACTTGTGAATAAATACTGGGGTTCGGGGGATGATGCTATTAGGCATTCGGACCATGACCCAATTTTTAAGTTTAAAATGTCAGTTCTGAATGACTGTAGTGTTAGCATTATTATTAACAGAATCAATCATTAGGGAGAAATCACTTATAACATTGATCTCAAAGTACGTACATACTTTGGTAATTTATTGTTTCTTTAAGAACTGTGGGTAAATAATCCGCACAACTCACAGAAAATATTTTCTGTTGTTTTCAAGTGTGGCCCTCCCCCAACAATGTTTTTTGTTTTCGTTGACTATTAAAATACATAGAAAAATTATTTACAAATGGCAGTTCAAATAATACTGAATGTAGAGCGAAACAAAATAATATAGAAATGGCAGTCCAATAATAATGATGTAGATCAGAACAAAATGATTAGAAATGGCAGTCAAATAATAATGAATGCTAAGCAAACAAAATGATTAGAAATGTCAGTCACAATAATAATGATGTAGAGCACCAATGATTACAAATTGCAAAGTCCCCAAATAATATGGGAATGTAGATCAGACAAAATGATTACAATTGCAGTCAAATAATAATGAATTAGAGCAACAAATGATTACAAATGGCAGTCAAATAATAATGAATGTAAAGCAGACAAAATTTTATAATTTGAACTCCTACTCCTGGTAGAAAAACGATTGGTTGAATTATTTCATTTTTTGTTGTGAAAAGAAAACTGTGGGTAAATCCTGGCAACACCACTAGCAGAATATTTTCTGTTGTTTCATATGTGCCCTCCCCAACAATGTTTTTTGTTTAGTTTGACTATTAAAATACTGAAAAAATGATTAGAACGGCAGTCAAAGAATAATGAATGTAAGGCAATACAAAATGATTAGAAATGGCAGTCAAATAATAATGAATGTAGAGCAGACAAAAATGATTAAGAGATGGCAGTCCAATAATTTGAAGTAGACAGACAAAATATTATAAATGGCATCAAATAATAATGAAGGTAAGAGCCAACAAAATGATTAGAAATGACAGTCAAATAATAAATGAATAGTAGAGCAGACAAATGGATTAGAAAATGGCAGTCCACTCATACTGAATGTGAGCGAACAAAATGATTAGAAATGGCAGTCAAATAATAATGAGTGTAGAGCATACAAAATGATTAGAAATGGTAGTCAAATATAATGAATGTAAGAGCAACAAAAGTTATAATTTGAACTTCTACTCTGGGAAAAACTATGTTGTTGAAATTATTCATTTTATCTTCATGAGTTAAGCTAATCTAATCGTACGATTCGGCAGAGCAGGGCGAAAAGTCTAAGTACTATCTCTCGTGCCCTTGATTGAGCCATTTTTTCAAAATTGGTCGTGAATTTGGCTGTGCTCTTCAAGCTGAATGAATTTCGTCAGCAAACTCGGCCTAGAAGTGTGTTATTTTCCCGTTTGTTTTTGTGTTGTTCGCATGTGTAACCCCGTATAACCCAAGATTCAGAGTCAATACTTCACTTATGTGTTTGTTGTAATAGTGAACGCGGGCCGTCGAAAGCACGATTTTTTAATAGCGAAACCTCGATAAAATTACACTCAATAACCACGATCAAAGACTCGAATAAAGGCAGCACTGAATTGCACCTGTGTATGTGGTGTAGACGTTTACATACAAATCCATTCGTTAAAGGATTATGTGCATCGTCCTATGAAGTTGCAGCAAGTGTTTGTAAAATTAACCTATCGTCCAATAAATATCATAGATAGGGTGTGCACCAAGTTGTGTTAGGGGAGCTAAGTTGATTTAATAAGTGGAGTCTGGCAATATAAGGTTTATATTTCGGGGTTGTGCCCTCTGTTTTGTGATTAATGTTAGTTGATTGTTTTTATGTTATAATCGATTTAGTTTTTGTTTATATTGTATTTATTTAAAATTTGTGAAAGGTGCTAGAACCCATTTAGATTCGGAGGGAGGAGTTTGTGGCGTGTGTCTTCTTGTATTTGTATTGGTGTGTTCGCCCTCAGGCTGTTAGCAATTGCCGACGTGTCCCATGATCCCGGGCAGGAATCGCACCTCTTTTTCTCCTCGAAGTTTGTAAAGGTCGCGGTTACGAATTTGAAGATATACCATTTAAATTCAAAGGGACAAATGGATGGGATTTGCCCGGGGGTCCATGCGATTGGCGTGTGTCAAAATAATTTCTTTTTTGGACTTGTGTAAATTTGTGTTTTTTTTTTTTATGTCTTATATGTTTACATCAATGTTCTTTTAGTTTTATCTTTGAAGTTCTATCAATTGATGTTTATGTCCATTATTAATAACATATGTAATGTGTTCGATGTAAATCTGCCCATCGGGATGTTTAACCATGAAAGAACAATGCAGCTCTTTCGAACTGTTCGTTGTTGTCATCCACCAGCTGCGACCCCTGCAAACAATGAGGTCCCAGTTTGATATTCATGAAAGGACAACTTGCGAAGGTTTCAGTGTTGTGTTATGAGACATTGACCTCTCCCGGCAGCAACCATTGTGCTCACAGGTTTTTTTTTTATTTTGGGTGAGCCTAAGAGAGTTTGAAATGTGTAGGATAATACCGAATCGGCTGCTCAAATTGAGGTTCGACAAGACAATTATTTTTTGATCAAAGTCAGTACGCGTATCTCCTTGATTAACATCGCGAGGCTTTTTTTAAATGTCAATGATGCTCCATTTTTTTAAATGTTTTTGTATTAACCCGTATGTAGTGTTTTCTTTTAACGCAACTTAATGTAATGTACGAACATGACTGCAGATTTGGTAAGGGAACGACACGAATGGGTGGAAAATCATTTTTAATTGACAACAGGAAAGCCACCACCTTCCCTTTCACACAAAAGCTCGTACTAAACTTGTATCACGGGTCGAGGTTCTAGCAATGTCGTTACTACACTATATGAACTTTTATTTTTAAACCTACGATGGCTATTTTACGCCCCCCAAAATTGAGGTTTGCAGATTACATATTTTTGTTCTTGGTCATCTTATAAATAGACAACCCATAGGCGTACACCCCTTTATCTAATGTATCTCTTTAAAATACCTCAGGTTGCCAATTTGCATGATAACCTTTGTTGCTACCCACCCAATATGATGCATGATTGAGAAGTCGGTTACAAATATCATGCGACCCTCATTATAAGAAATACGCACGACACTCCGGGCGCGACCTCGGTCAAGGTGTTATTTAAATCCAATAGCCTAAATATTGGTCCTTCCATTCATCGGAGTCCTGTCGTTGCGAGTGTGAAATACACCAATGGTGCTCATTTTATATACTGAAAAGTTGAAAAGATCAACTCCCAACACGACCTCATTGATACTAATCAATATGGCCCCCTTGGCGTTTCCGGCAATAGAAACCGTGCTCAATTGTGGGCCACTAACCCCTTGTCCCATGCTTGGGCACATGTGATTACAATAAGCAAACACTAATATTACATAACAGGCCCCGTGGATAGACACCACGTAGGCCATAGAACAGCTTTGGAAAAATATTGAGTATACTGCTTACTGCAAGTCCGCGACAAATTCCATACTGTTTCTATATAGGAGAAAACAGAAAAAGAATAAAAAATTTGTTTATAAAATAATTGCAAGCACTCCATTGCCTACGGCTCCAGAAAAAAATCCACAGACTCAACATATCGGAATATTCTCTCAAAGCCGTGGATGTTTGTAGGATTCCTTCCTGATTACTCACCTGGGGATTCCAACCGTTTTTGTGTCCGCCATGCCTTGATGCAGGAAGACACTAGGGATCACTTTGTCCCTGTAGTCTGTTGTTGATGTCTGTTGTTGTTGTGAAAAGGGTTAACATTGTGTTGTAAATCCTCATACTTTGAGGGATTAAACCAACTTCAGTTGTGTCGATGCAAACTGGGATCCTTCATTTGGCTGATGAAGTCAAAAGGTCACATACCAAGTCAAAGGTCCTGTGAGGGCAATTGTAAATGGCCGAAATGTAAAAGTGACCTACATTGAACAGTTCAAGTTCAATTATAACCAAACTTGGAAGTCATAGTTGCACCCCATTAGGTGCCTCATTGTTGTTTATGAGGTCAAAGGTCACATGCCGGTCAAATGAGCTACCTTCAGTAGCAAAACAAACCCTACGGCAGGGCGATACATGCGGTCCAAAGACCGATGTATTTTTTTACAAGGGGAAGAAACTTTGCAGGTAGGTACACAATATTTTCCACCCTTATATAGTACTGACACAAACTGAAATTAAACCTTTGTTCATAAGACCCCCTAGTTGTTATCAAACCCCCCCCAAAAAAAAAAAAAAAGCTCTATGAAGTTAGAAAAATGGGCCAGTTTTACAGGCTCGCAAGTGTCATAATAGCCACCGCATAACCACATTTTGGTATATGCGAAGGGAGGGGACGCATTTTGTACTAAGTTCCACCCCCGAGCTCTGATAAGAAATTTTGAACTAGCGAAAGATCTCGCAAGCTGTTAGACATTAGATTGTTAGCCGACAATGAGGTGGAAATACGAACAGAAGAATTAATTAGTTGAATGCGATCCCCCTATTCCGTAACTTAGTTTCCGCGGAATTCCCTGCCATACGTATTTTAAACATCTTGTACATGAATCTCCTCGGACGTAATTAATCCTGTTTTGGAAAGTAACCAACCCGACTCAGTCCTGCTTAAAAAACCTCAACTGTCCGATAGGAAAATAAAACTTAGGCCTAGAGGGTCTACCTTGTGATTTTATTGTAAATTTTTTGCCATTATTTTCCTGTTTCTTCTGACAAGACTACATCACATGAGGACGGAAATGTTTTTTTTACTTAGCATGTTTTTTCAATCTGATGAGTCAGAGAGCGCAAATGTTTTCTTGAAAGAATGAGGAACCATAAAAAAGGGGGGAAATGGAAATTTTCACATGCAAGCAGGAGCAACGCGAAGGTGTTTAGTACACGCGCGGGGCAATAAAATCCATGATGGTTTTAGGGAAAACATTCATTGCTACATGATTTTTAAAGAACAGTCCATGTGAACATTTTTTGTAGACCCCACAAGCCCTGATGTACGAGTCTGTTGTGTCTGTATAAATGTTACCCCAAACACCCTTGCGCGCTGCAGACATTCCTACTAGTACGGATTTTGCGTATTTTGAACGTGGAAAATGACTAACGAAAGACGGAACGTACGTTTTTTCCCCGCAATAACATAACGGAAACTAGTCGCATTACTAATAAAAGAAACTTTTAAAAGAAAGAAAATAAGTAATACGAACAGTAAGTTAGGAAGAGGGCATCTTTCCAAAATCTAAAAGGACATGGATTTGAAAGATTTTCATTTTCTAAGTCTGTTAAATAGTTTCGGACATTTTTTCTCCCGCTTCGGATGTTCACCTTCATCAATATTTTGATTCCTTTTTAATTAACTGCTGTATGCAAATGTTCCTCGTGAAGCTTCTGTATTTGATTAACTATTTAACTGCAATGGTGCAAAGGGAATAGACCTCCACAACCTTATTGCTTATAGTATAATATAGTTTTTGTTTTTAAGTTTTCAAGCTTGAAGTTTAGACTGTTACTGTTTACAAAAAAAAAACTCCATATGGACTTAGTTCCGACTGGACTAGTTCTTAAATGGGGCTGTCAACAACGGAGCTCTGTCCCTTTTTTTCTGGAAAAGCTGTATTTAAAGAGCTCTCTCTCACATGCAGGTTCATTTGTACAGATGTTAGCTTAGTTTTCAAGTTATGAGCTTTAAGTTTAGAACTGTTTCATTTAATTTTGTCACAATAAATTTTCATGTCATTAAAAAACATCTTTGTGTGCCGCCAAATAGCAGCCTTTCACTGCACTGACTTGTCTACATACAGGCCGTAAGTGAACTTTAAGGCCAAAAAGTTGACAAATTTGCAAAATATTGATTTTGGGTCCCAAAATACTTATTTTGTTCTCTGGAATCTGAAAGTTGTGTTCCAAAGTTGGCATGTCTGGCCACGGTTTCCCACTAGGCCTACAACCTGCACACATTTGTTAATTCACTTGCATGTAAGGGTCCTTGTATTGGGTCCCCCCCCCCCGTTCCCCTTCTCACGCGTGGGAGTCAAAAGTCTTATAGAGGTCCTTAAGAGGTCATTTACCAAAAATGGTCAGAAATACGAAATTATCCTGTAATTAACATGTCAATTGATTTCCATGACACTTGATACAATTGCCCTTGGGTACTGTCCCCCATGTTGGTGACCTTGTGTGATCTTAAATGATCAGAATATAAAAATTTAAAATTGGCTTGTGTATATCATGCACAAAATGTCGACGATTTTCAAGACCCTTTGATCATTACCCTTGGGTATGTCCCACATGTTGGATGACCTCATGTGACCATGTGTGACCTTAAGTGCTCAAATAATAACATTGCTTGGCATATTCACATACGTCAAACTATTTTCATAACACTTATGGCAATGCCTCTTGGGAATGTCCCACATGTTGGTGATGTCGTATGACCTTTTTGAACCTTGGGTGACCTGAAATGGAGAAAAAAAAAATCAGAATTATAAAAGCGCTTGATGTATGCTCAACAAAATATGCCGATCGTATTTCTATGCAACTTAACATAAAATGGCCCTTGCATATTGTCCCCTGCATGTGGGTGATCATATGACCTTTTTGACTTCGGTGACCTAAATGGTCCTAAAATTATAACCTTGCTTGGAGCAATCCACATATCACCCGCGTGTCAGTGGCCATATGTGACTTTTTGTACCTTGTGTGACCGTTAAAATGGGCGAACGGTAACACTCTGCTTGGATGTCATCCACATATTCAATCGATTTTACATTACATTTAATACATTGGACCTTGGGTATTATTATCCCTCAGTTTTCTTGACCTCATGGACCTTTTGTGACCTTGACAGACAACTTGCTGGTTGGGGATGGATTGGGCAATGGAAACTCGGTGAGGGGGTCACATTCATTGCCGACAAATTTTGAAGGTCCCTTTCAAGGACATGTGTTGTCATCCAAAGTCAAATAATTACTACAAATATTTTGGTATGGTCAAAACTTGGGGGAGTACACTTTGTTCTGAAAATTTTGAGGTCATAAAACCACATGTAAAAGCCCAAACCGGCGACAATTATTGGTTCACAAGGACCGCCTTTATTAAACCTTTAAGACGAGAAAAGTTTTACTTGACATAATTAGTGATTTGACCTGATGACCCCCGCAATACCTTTTCAAATTTTTTGGCACTGAATGCTTACCACAACCCACTAAGTTTTGAACATCCTACCACTACTTATGGCTTTGACCGTGAATGACCCAACATGACTTTGAAATGACCCGTCAATTTTTTTCACCAACGTAATTGTTGACCACACCCACAAGTTTCATCATCCTACACAATTGACAAGGCTATAGTAAATTTAAATCCATTTAACCTTGAATTCCCCTGCAATTGACCTTGAAATGACCTTCAAATTTTCACAGCACGAATGTTTCACCACAATCACCACAATTTCATTTTCATCAATCCAAACCACATTTGACAAGGGTATAGCAATTTAATACCCCTTTGACCTGATTGGACCCCAATGACCTTCAAATGACCTTCAATTTTTTCGGCACTGATGTTGACCACACCCACCAAGTTTCAAGCATCCAGCCCACAATTGCCAACAAGGCTTATCGCCATTTCATTCATCCAAATCCCATTTTTGACCATCTTTGACCTTGACCCATGCCACATACCCACCTTCGAATTCATCCACCATCTACTTGGTTGACACTTAATGGTGCAAATATGGACACCCACACTTGAATTGATCAAGATTCATGCTACAAAGGCTTATACTATATATCCTATTCTTGACCAATTTTGACTTCTGATTTGACATATTTGACCTTTGACCATGTCCATGACCTCCTTTACGCTCCCATCATCCCCGCCCATCCCTACTTGAGATGCATCTGATGCGAAGATGGACTCCCACACTTGCATTGATCCAGAGATATTGCGTGGGACACACACACACAACGCACACACACACCACCAACATGCCAACATTTCTATAGTCCCCCTGTTGCCAACCAAAGTTAACATGGGAACCAATTTAGTGCAGCAATAAAACTTGGAGATTGAGGTTGATTGCTTATGGCCATAAAACTAATACATTACAGGTTTCATTAGAGTCATTCAAAGTCAAAAGGTACATGGTAAACAGTGATTAGCCATGAAGAACACTCTTATACAAAATGAGAACAAGGTTACATACCACTACTGAGTCATAAGAAAGTCAATTAAAAAAAAAACCAGATCTTGATTAAATGAACCTCTTCTTCCCGCCGCCACACTTATTGGCTAGAACACAGGAACTTGATCACAAAAACAATCTACAAACAAACACCCAAAAGCACAACAACAACACCAATCTCTACTGAAACTCTAAACACACTTTTTCTTATGAAGCTCAAGCACCATTGGTTCTCTGTTTTTTTTTTGGTTGAAATTAGTTTATTTTTTGTTGTTGTACAAATTTCCCAGTAAGAAGTGGGAGATGCCATTAAATATTTCAAAGCAAAATGACTACAGCGAAACCCAAATTGTTTCATTTTGTAGCTTCATACTTTTTAACAAAAGTAGAATGAATCCCTCTGTTTTAGTGAGCACCTGCTATAATGTATGTAAAGGAATTTTTTTTAAGGTGGCGTGACCAAACATGTTGGCTGTGTTTAAAATGATTGTTTCTCCCTCATGATAAAAGGAAAATTTTAAAAAAAAAAAACTTACAATATTTTGAGTTTATTAGGTATAGTAGAAGCAAGAAAGGTGTACCACATTGGCCCATAGGGGCAGTTTGTCAGTTAATTGATCAACCACAGTTGTGGTTGTTGCTAAGGAAATCAAAAGCAAGCATTTCTCGAACCTTAATTTCACGGAGGTAATGAGAAAAATATAAACTTTCTCCCGATACCACAGTCTCAGTTTTGATAGGGTAAAGTCAGAGTTGTCCATCTTACGCACCTTTAATAATGCTAGATATTTTGTTTAAGAAGTTGAATTTGAAGAGTACTTGGAAATATCACCGCTTGGCTCTCAGAAAATTGAGGAAAAAAACCCTAAGTGCAGATGGTCAGTGGTTTATATGATGCCTGGTGATCATGGCAATTACATTTGTGTGGCTTGTGTTATGAATGGCCTGTTCTGCTCTGTATTCTGGCAGTGTATCCCAGTTTTATATGACACACGCCGTCAATTTATAACTTGACCTGTTTTTTTCTGTCCAATCTTATAAAATCCTGTCTGATTCAGTAACATAATGTAGTTTTTATGATACAGAGTTTGGGTGACAGCTTCTCTTTTTTATAGTTTTCATTGAGACAATTGATATTAGTTGCAGTTTACAAACCTTTGCTGTGAACAGCTTTTCTCTGTGCAATTATAAAATCAAAACAACACAAAAAAGTGTTCAAGATGGTTGGGAATTTGTCGGTTAGGATTCAGGTATCTAGGGCACCTAAATGGTGTGGAGTGTAGGCAGCTCCAAAATGGAAACTTGTCAGTCAACAGCTAGTTCAAGGTGGCTGTTAAATGACGCTTGAAAAACCACCATATGTCATTCAACAGTCATCAAAGATTAGGTGTTCGATTAAATTTCTATAGAACAGTTTGTCTGTTTGAGCTCAGTGAGAAGAGTCATGTTGTAATAATGTTAAGATCATGATGAATGAATTCAATGATGCGTGCATTAAGATTTAGATTGGGGCCAAACTAATGGTAACAGGTATCTGCAAACGCCTATATTTGTTTAAATGTTAAAAGGTCATAAGTGCAAGAGCTGCCATGTGATACATATAGGTGCGTCCATGTATTAGGAAAAATCAATTTATCTTTCCTTGAGTCAGGGCTTTAGGTTTCACCTGAAGTCACCTTTGTCACCTGAAGAAATATTTCAAGAGCCACTGACTGAAGACTTGGGCATAATAGTATGTTTGATGGGAATTACTGACAAAATGGCAGCTATTGCAATAATGGACCTTTTGAACGTCACATGACAATTGTGCTTGTCAATATATTGCAGGAGGCAATATAGCCTCAATTGAAATACCAGAATTGTGATAAAATAAAGGTTTCTGCTGATACCACATATGTTGAGATGTAGTCGCTGAAGATGCAAAATGGTAGGAAAAATCAGGGCCTTTTGATCACTCTGTAGGTGAGGTAGATATAGGAAGGATTTATTGTTTTAAACATTCTAAATTAAAATTAAAAGGAACAGTGTGATTTGTAGAAGGGCACTAGTAGGATGTAGCGGAAAGTTGAAAGCAGATCAGGTTTGATCCAAATTACTCATTTAGCTATCTTACTTGAGCTAGCCTGAAGATGCCTTTATCCAAAATGTCAGTTTGCACAAGTATCAGTATGCTATGGCCCAACTTACATGTGACATACATTGTAACCCCCCCCCATTGATATAATCCTCTATCCCCTCTCTCTATTCCCCAATACCCATAGTTATAAGTATTTTTTTTATTGGCATTCAATCATGTAACTCTTCCATTTCTTGCTATAGCTTGGTCCAGACAATGCATGTAACTGACCGTTCTGTAAGCGCCTGCAGCAAGGAACCAAGAAACTGAGCCTTTGGTCACTTCCAGATATACTCATCATACACCTTAAGAGATTCAAACAGGTAAGCTGTTATGTCACACATTCATAAATGGAACTTTTCATGTCAAGGATAGTTTATGTCACACATTTGAAAGAATCTCTGAAGAAGTAGTAAATTATTTGTAATCTAAGAATCCAATGCATTAGGAAACACAGGAGGAGATCCTTTCTTAGGTCCAACCAGGATCTCGTGCTAGAGATATCTTGTGCACTTTAACATGCATCAATTTAACCTTTACCATTCATCTCTGTTCAGTTTGTCTTAGTTCAATCTTCATTGTATCACCAAACAAAGGAAAGCATTGGGTAAAGTTTGACCATTTTATTTTTACCTCTGACTTTGACATCACTTGACACACAAAGCAGTTGCCTCAAGCATTGTCAAATTTTCATGTCTCTTTGATGTTGAAGCTTTGCAATGCTTGAGGAGGTTAGTGCAAGCTTGTGATTGTTGCCTGCAAAACAAACAATTCTGGGAATAGTCTACTAATTTCTATGCCCATTGAATACTAAATTAATTTTGCCAATATTATTAGCTCTACATAAACATAATTTTTCAGTAAGTTCAAGAGGTTTTGAATTAGTTAAACCACTCAGGCTGGTGAATCTAATAAAATTGCCTGATCCTGAAAAAAAAATGCCAAAGAAATTTACTGCTATTTTAGACTCAGTATATATCACAGAGAAGTATTAAAATTCTACAAAAATGTATAAACAGATCAAAAGCTATGAGGGATGAAAATATGATATTCTTTAATTAACTTAAAAATTGAGTCATTTTTGGTCACATCAATAGGATTAAGTAGTTTGTTACAGTCTGCAATGTAACTTCTTCTGGCTTTATTCCTACTTCAATTCTTACGCCAATGCAGATTGCTGCTCTCCAAAATTTCCTGTCTAAGGCCCTCATCTCGGATGTTTTCATATTCTCTTTGACAAAATCTGTCCATCTTCAATTTGGTCTCCCTCGCTTCCTGTTTCCAACCTTGACTTCCATCACCCGTTTTCCAACATAAGACTGCTTCCTGCAACTGAAGTGGCCCCACCAATGTAATCTATTCTCAGCTTACTACCAAACTCTCCCACCTTTAGCTTGCCTCTAATAGATTCGTTTCCGAGTCTATCCTTTCTCAACACTCCCAGGGAGAACTTTAAAAGCATTTTCATTTTAGCCACCTTCATCTGCCTTTTCTGCTTCTTGGTAACCCCCACTGCCTCCATTCTATACAACATAGCTGATATACTACACATACTCAACCTACCTCCCATGACCTGACTAATGCACATCAATCTAAGATCGCAAGCACCAGAACAGGTTGTGGGAGGTAGGTTTCATATGCTTTTTTATCATACCATCATGTAGATCCCTCCATTTTCATTGGATAATCACCTCAATTTACTGACTAGATATATCCCGTATCACCCCCTCAGAGCGCGTCTCAACGTCCGTATCATGTCAGTTAGGAACTGCGCATGCGTGACCATGCATCATGACAACAAAAATCTGAAAATTCGGCGTTCATTTTTGATGTAAATCACTGCTCTAATTTGGCGATTTTTAGCCATTGTTGAACCGAGTTCTTTAAAAGTCCGAGAACTTTAAAATAGATCAATAATTTTGTTTTTTGTGAATCAGAAAAAGATGATTTTTATAGCTGTTTATTTTAAAAGATTCTTGTCGCTGAAAATTCGTCACCCTTGCAATCATTTAAAACAATAGGCCAACAGTTAAAGTATTGTTTGTTTTTGTGATCCCCCATTAGAATTTTCTTAGGCCCGCTGTTTGTGCTTATTTTGTTGTGCTTGGGTATGATAAAATCGTTATTAGGTGAGTTTTGAGGTGACACGGATTATATCTAGTCTCGGATTCTGTATCTGGGCTCGGGCTGCGCCCTCGCCCGATACAGACTCCTTGACTAGATATAATCCGTATCACCCCAAAACTCACCTAATAACTTATAGTATCCCCCTCTCACAGAGAGAGGGAAGTCTCACCATGGTTTTGTGCATCTTTCCTTTCTCTATTAACTATAGAGTCATATATTAATTACAAGAGTCATAGAAGCAAAAAATGCACTAACTTACTGCTGTGGTAACATAGATTTGAAAAATAGACAATTTATGTATGAAGTTCAGTTACCAGAGTAATTTAACAACCCTTCAAATTGATCTTGACCAACTTTGAATTAGTTTTGAAAAGTAGTGACATAGCACAATCTTTTATACTCTCTGGAATCCTTATATGAAGAAAATTATTTGGATGAACTTTATATGATGGACTCTTATGATGAGAGGTGAATACTATTTTGAGTTTTATCAAATGTCAAAGGACATTTTGATATTTATATCCCCAACCCTCCCACACCATATAAACCCCTACAACACTGAGACCAGAAAATGCACTAAGTCCCATATGATGCAATTACATCATCAGAAATCATACATTGCAGTACAAAATCTCTGGCTTGGCCAGTGCCACCCTAGTGGCTTGCCATCCCTGGACATGGGCCTGGCAACTGAGGGTTCCTGTCTCAGATCTTTCCCTTATATTTCTTTCCTTTATTCCTCCCTTTCTTACCAGGACATTAGGGATGTAAACCAAATAATGACTGGTCTTTGCTAAATTGTGCAAACTGTTGTTACCAGGTGATTTTGAGACATTTATAATGTGGATTATTTTCTTGTTTTACAAATGTTAGGTTGGCAATACCAGGACCAAACTAAACACACTCGTTGAGTTTCCTTTGAATAACTTGAACATGGAGCAGTACATAGAGAGACGGCAACCCAGCCCACAGGCAGCCACCCTAGCATCGCTCACAGGCTGGTCCCTTGGAGGACAGAGCCATAGTCGAGATCTAAACAAGTAGTGGATTAATATGTATGACCGTATGCAGTGGCCAGATCATATGGGAGTATGAGTGGTGGTCATTATACTGGTAAGTAAGAGAACATACTTAGAGAAGCAGGAGGGACAGAATGGGCGTGATCAATGCAATATGATATCATTCTGCAGCATCAAAATGGACATTTGCTCATGATTGGAAATCATGTGAATAGGGATTAATCCATGGGAAAGAGCATGCCTAGTAGTTAGAGCGCTTGCCTGTGGCGCACAAATTCACTGGTTCAAAATCCCGGTGGGGCACACTTTGATGGGATTTATGCGGGTACTCAATTCTGGATTGATGGTATGCCAGCCTATGATTAAATACAGTTTATACGCTCTCCTCATGGTGGTACGTGAATGGGCCAAATGAACCATGAAGTCTGTCCTTGGAGGAGACGTTCAAGGCATTGATTTCAGTGATTTGCTAATCATAAAATCGAAAAAAAAATCATCAAAAATCAGATTTTGCCATGTTTGTAACCAAGTACAGATATCCTAACTTACCCTGCACATGATAAGTCCAGAAGCAACCTTAATAAAGGGCAAAAACTGGACATTTTAAGTTGTTACCGTCCGTACGGACCACTTACTACAACGCATAATATCTTTGAAGACTGCCGTTTTTTTCTTTATGGCAATTCTTCGTTGGAAAACTAAATAACACTTATGAGAATTACAGATTCCTTCATGGAAGCTATTACTGCCAAATTTCAAATTATTTTGACTCTTTCGGGTAAATCACTGATAGTGTCTTTAAGTCATCGCTCCCTGTACAGAGAGTCAAAAACTGGAGAAGTGTACATCACAGCCAATTTCAAATAAGAGTAGGGTGAAAACCCCGACTGTTCCCAGTCTGCTCAAAACGGGGCCAGGTTAGGCGCGTCTTATCATGGATCAGCTTACTCAGCTGAATAAATCCTGACACCTCCACAAGCCCATTATCAATGGACTTGGTGGATCCATGTTACTCAGGTGGTGCAGCAGTAAAATTAAAATCACCGATTCCCCATTGCATCTGTATATTTATAATATGAGAGGGCACAGCATGATACAATATGTGTACAGTCCGGGGTGCTGCGTGTTCATTTCTGATGACACCATGTCACCTGTTGAATCCTTTCACAGTGACACAAGAGACAAGATCAGCATTTCAATAAAAAGCAAAGAGACCAGGCCTGCTCCCTTTCAGATCAAATATTGAATATCCTCGTCATTTAATTTTCTAAAACACATTTGCAAAAATTAAGTAAACACATTTCCAATCAGTGGTACTCTCCTTTTGTTGTTCCCCACCTCTAACGAGTTTGAACAGGGCTATGAAATGCGGCAGCGTCCGTTCGTTCTCCGTCCGTTGATTATTAAAAAGGTAACCACACATTTATATGATTTATTTAAGTTCTGAAGGGCGACATGATGTAACTTGGTGGAAAGAAGTGTGGTTGGTGCTGGTTCTCGACCTATCTGGGCCTATTTCAGGAAATTAAGTATATGCAAATGAAGCTAATTAATATGAAAAAAATCAGCGAATTGGCTATATTTTTGACGGTACATCGGATACTTCATCAAGGTTGCCCTCATGAAAGCATCATGGGGCACCATCTTTTTGCAATTTGAAGTTGTGATATATGCAGCACTTAGGTATGCAAATGAGCACTAAAATATGACATAATTGCTGTATCACTGAAAAGGTACGTCGGATAGGCAAAATTCCTTCGTATATTGGACGACTTTGCCATAGGGGAGGGGGTGGGGTTTATTTGGGAGGAGTTGGTGTTGCGTGGGTATTGGGAGGGGGGTTGAGTGTTGCGGGATGTTTTTTTGTGGGGGTTGGGGGGAGGTGCGAGTTGAGGGTGTGGGGAGGGGGATGTTGTGTTGAAGGCTTGTTGGGGAGGGGGTGGGGGGTTGCATGTGTTGGGGAGGAGTGTTGCGTGGGGTGTTGGGGAGGGGGTGGGGGTGGGAGTGTTACGGGTGTTTGGGGGGAGGGTGGGTGCGGGTGTTGTGGGGTATTGGGGAGGGGGGTGGTAGGGGTATTGTGGGGTGGGGTGTTGGGGAGGGGGTAGGTATTGTGGGGGTGTTGGGGAGGGGAGAGTGGATGTGTGTGTGGGGTGCTTGGGAAGGGGGAGGCGTATTTGTTCGAGGGATTGGGGGGGGTTGCGGGGTGTGGGTGTGGGGTGTCTGAGGGGTGGTAAGGAGGGGGTGGGGTGTTGACAAAAGTGTGGGCGGGGGTGGGGTGTTGAGGGATGGGGTGGGGTGTTGCGGGGGGGGTGTTGGGATTGTGGGCTGTTGGGGCAGGGGGGGTTGTTGCACGGGGTGTTGGGGACAGGGGTGGGGTTTTGCAGGGTTTGGGGTGGGGTGTTGCGGTGGTGTGGGGAGGGGTGGGTGTTGGTAGTTGCATTTATCGCATGTTAGGATTGCGAACATCGGTTGGGACATTTTACGCATGCGTAAATACGAGTTGAAATTTGCATTAAAAATTATCTTTGACATAAACATTCCCTACCCAAATAATCAAGCCCATCTTGGTTCATGCTGATAGAGAGAAAAACTGAGTGTGTGAATGGTTACCTAATTAGGTGTCTTTGACCTTAAAGCATTTGTTGATTAATCCTAGCCCGAATATTGTAGTTATACATAATAAATTCCACCGATCATAGGGACTATTCAGGCACACAAAAATTGTGCTGATCATGGAGTAGTCACATCTGCTCAATCCCAAACATGGAGCATACAATCGCGAAGCCTTGGTGAGGTTAAATTTAAGGGCATCATTGATAGTAGTGAAGGATTCACCCTTCAACTGACACAATATTTTCAAAGTTAAGACACATGTTATTGGTAATGAGCCAATGAGTGTTACTATGAGAAAGTATAAAACTAACTTATTTTGTCAGTATTGGGTTAATTACTGAAGTCAAGATTTTCCCCAAAATTATATTTTAATATTTTCAAGTTTTGTAATAAAGTTATAAATTGTAGTGCTGCTTCTTTAGATAATTTCCAAACTTTTTATGGAAACATGGAAAATCCTTGGTTTGTTGAGTTCTTGTATGTCTTTGTAACATAACATGGGGCTGCAAATTTTTTTTACGGAAGAGTGAGGATCTAAAAAACATAAAAATATGTTATGGCGACACCTTCAGTGTGCACATTTCTTGGGTGTTGGGATATTTAACTGCTTACTCTAGATTACCTTTAACATTAGGGGGGTGTATTTTAAAAATGTTATGTTTTTCAGATGATATCGACCTGAATACAAAGCCAGATAACTTGATTACAAATGATTTTATTGGTGCTAGAATTGCATTTTTTCGTGGAGGCGCCCAAATTTGGGCAGGCGTCTTTTAATGTTATCCATGTTACATTGTTTTACACAAACCAAAATACTGTCGTGTACATGGACAGAAAATTTATAATGGTAACTCTCAGCTCTAGTTGAAGTGCTATTTTGTATGTTTTTCTTGCATGGATACAATTTGACATATGTGTTAACTGTTTCAGAGAGGCAGGGCACGTATGCTGTCAATATGAAGCCATGCATGAATGCTGATAGATAGATCATCACGATAGATTGATGATATGGAGAGAAATTAAAAATAATGAATTCAAGCAGGTCCACATCAAAACATGTTTCAACTTATGCTAGTATTTAACTGTGGATATTTTTCAAATCTCATGTTGTTGTGTAATAAATAATAATGCCTTTTCTCTGGTTTTAATTAGACTCCAGTTCCAAAACTTAAGTCCAACTAATTTTTACAGTTCTTTATATAAAATTAAAAGGGCAAATTGAAATTTATTATAAAATCCAATAAAATTGTATATTCTGTAGACCGTACAACTGACCGGTGATGAAATTGATTTGAAGTGGGTATTTTTCACATTGCATATTTACAAATTTTTTTAAAAACTGATCAGAATCAATGAAAAAAAAAAATACTTGAAGTTTACACCTGATTCTCTTCAATTGTTATATTTTGTGTATGGGGGTAGTTTGGGTTGAAAAAGCTGAAATTCCAAAAAAATTAAATTAAAGAGAGTTCCATAGAACACTTTAATCAAGGGTCGTTCACTCTGCATTCTACTGTCTAATCTACTAAGCGGTTTCTATCCTAATACTTTTATTGAATTGGGACTGAAAATAACATTTTCTTAACTTCTTTCTGGTAAGTGTACTTAATGGCACTTGGGAATGCACAAAAGTTAATTTACATGTGGGTAACCTGTCAATTCTGCCCAATTCTAGGTAACTCAGTCTGAAGACTTATATAGATGACATAATTTCTTACCCTGCAAAGTCTGTAATGTCTAGCAAGTTGCTCCATTGAGTAAATTTTCTGGTTTCATTTCAAAGATCGTGGTTGAACTATGGTGCATGAACTGGTGTAAATTATAAATAAATTTTAAACTGGTTAATGGGACTGGTGGGCTTGTCTTTATCAGCGAATGCAAGGCTTAAGTGATCATAATTATGAAAGCCAGCCCATAAACATTCACAATGCCAATGCGGGACAATGCTATGGACCGGCAAATGGATGTGGTGAGGTCACTCTTGCCAGGTAGAGGAAGGTTTATTTTAAATGAACAAATCTTTCTTTTCATACACTGCTGAAGGTTTTCAATAAGAAGACAAATGTTTGATTTATTTAAAAAAAAACAATAAACATAGTTCACCTTCACACAGAAAAAAAAATGTAAATGTGCACTCGCAGGCGGAGTGTCCATCTCTCTGTCTTTGACATTTGGACCATGACTCCATCATATCTGTTTTGCTGTGGGGGGTTTTGCCACGCCTCCCGCACAGCGAGTCTGTTTTACATGTCAGCATATGCCGGTACCCATTTATACTCCTGGGTGGAGAGAGGACAGCGCGGTAAAAAAAAAAGTGCCTTTGCCCAAGTTCACAACACATG
The DNA here is from genome assembly GCA_023653785.1 of Ophioderma brevispina. Lineage (NCBI taxonomy): Eukaryota > Metazoa > Echinodermata > Ophiuroidea > Amphilepidida > Ophiodermatidae > Ophioderma > Ophioderma brevispina. Next base: position 22,588 of record JAMKCH010010995.1, read on the forward strand.
GCGACACGTGGTTTCGAACCACAACCTTATGCTTCTGAAGCCTACCGCTGATCCAACTGCACCACATGTGCCCACCAGGTAAATCACTTCTTTTCTTGATTTTACTTTTGAAAGCAATTATTTTTAATTTTAAAGGTGTGTTTTTTTGTTTTATTTGGTTTAAACACATGTGGGTTTTGGATACTTATTGAATCCAAACCCCCTACTACTTGCTTCATCCTGATAAAAAAAACAGTAAAATCACCTTTATTATCCGTATTGTTTATCTGGTACTGTACATCAATTTCAGTATTAACGATGTCTTTATCAAAATAATTTGGTATCTTAGTTCTGTTCAATTATGATCTAAATTAAAAGCAATCAAGTGATAACAGAAGGGATCATCAATATGTGTCTCTATTTCATTATGCAGCTTTTGTAGAACCCTACAGACGCCTGTGGTATGATTTGCTGATTCCAAAGTGACCTAGTGGGTGATTGAAAGCAGTGATAAACAAAGAGGTGCTTACATCCTATTCTACCACAGAAGAAAAGAAATAACCCTAATGGTCTAGCACAAGCTATAGTAGCTCAACTAGCTCATCTACATCTGACCACTGGTTTATACGTATGTTAACAGTAGACAAAGTAATTGAAAGTCAGCTGAAAGCCGATGCACATTCCAGATGCCTTTTTTTTCAAAGAAAACCCCATTCATGGGGTTTGTTCATTCCAAAGATTATTTTCAGCTGTTTTGGAACTTCAGGCCAATTCCCTTTGTCCTCAACAGTTTCAATTTTTTTGGAGTGGTACTGAGTGAATCTCTGACATTGTAGTTGCAATCTTCATCAGTAGCACCACGCCACTTCTCCCCATGTTGGATGAATGGAGTTGGTCGCTAAGGCTGGAGTGGGTAAGGGTACATGGCCGTTTCTGACTCGCATGTGTAGCCGCGTGGCAGCTTACACAATTGTCTTCTGCGGCAGCTACTGCCATAGTAAAACACTGGGCTTTTTGCGATGCAGTGCGCCAAAGATAGGCTTCCAATGTGCACAAGTTATTGGGTAGACATGCTTTACTCGACAGTAACCGAACCTTAACAGTTCGCTGCTACCAGCTATTATAAGGGTGTACAGCCCTGTGCTGAGTCAATGAAGGTCATTGCACTACACCCCACTCACACACAAAGCACGTAATGCATTGGTGCATAACCTGCATACAAGTATTTTGTTACAGTGTAGCATGTAAAGGCGTATTGAAAATTCTGTACTGAAATGATGTACTTGACAAAACAAAACAATGTTTCTCATTTACTATATTTAGTGTGATGCACAAAAACTGTCTTGAAAGTTCAAAAAAATGTGAAATCAAATTTCTTTAGGCCTACAAATTCCATGCTGAGAAGTGTGTGCAGTACGCCGTGCACACAGTCTCGACACACGTCTATCATGCTTGACAGTTCGAACGCGATAACATCCACACTTACTTGAAATTCAGCATCTGATTCCACCTCTATTTCATCAATTTTTACCCTATATCCATGTCAGATACTTCATCAAAACTATCTTTACTATTTTCACCAACGACTTGATCAATGTGGTCATCAAAATCATTGTGATTTTGCGTAGAATTCATGCTCGAATGTTCGAGTTTCATCAGCGAAGATCGCATGTTTGATCACACGGACGGCGCCATTTTGGATCAGCTGTTTACAGGTCTTCGCACTTTCGAGCTTCGTAGTGTTTCTATTTTTTATCGGACAAAAAAGTTAATAGCGCCATCTGTTGTTCATTCTTTTCTGATCATTTTGATATGCGATGAGGCCGACTTCTCTAGCGGTACAGCTGTGCGATCACTCCGAAAAAGTAAGGTATATTTTGGGCTGCCATCACGTCATATAACGGGATGCGCACAGCACGGGGAAGTCTGCATCCCGTTAATAAACGGGATGCGCGCTGAACTGGTTACTTGGTAGTTGCCCACTTTGTGGAGAGGAGGTGATATGGTGTAGACAGTACCAGATTAGACACGCAGCTACCACGTAGCAACCCCGCAGTTACTACAACTCCATTTTGATAGAAGACAATTGAGGGTGCTATACACTTGTTCACTGTTTAGCATTTTTTATTGTTTTTTTTAGGAAAAATCATTACAAAATTCAAATTGGGCATCATCTAAAACCCCATATTCATGCACTTCTAATAAAAAAATGCAAGTATATGCCAAAAAATATCTCAAAAACAAAATTGGCCGTGAAAAATGCCGCGCACGCTGAGAACCAGTGTAACCACGTAGCTACTTTGTGACGGTGCAGAGAGCTGCTGTGCATACATTATCCGTCTATGCGGCAAAAAAACCCCACAAAATCCTGGTTGGCGATTGTACATCTAGTGGGTAGGTCATCCGTGTAATCATGCAGCTACCACCATGAATAAAATGACCATGTAAGGTCAAGTTTGTGACTTGTGCGAGTTGGATCTAAAGTACACAAGAATGTAAGAATCTAAACTTAAATTGCCTTTTTTTTTGTCATTTTGTGTCAAATATTTGTGCTAAAATAATGTGATTATTAATTTTCAGGTACAAATTTAATATCCCAATAAAGTAAATATATATCCTAAAAAAATGAATTCACTCAGAATTTTGTAGTGACATCCTCAGATAGGACTCTCTATGGAATTATGATCTAGTACTCTTCTCATCTTATCTATTTCTTTATCCACAAAATTAGTGAATTTGTTGTGGAATTGAGAGCTATGTAAGCCCATTTACGATTGCTGTCTTGATGTAAATTATGTTTTGTTTTATGATGCCTTTGGTTGTGCCATAACATAATAGCTCACTAACCTGTTTTTCCTTCTTTTTTAGAATACCATCTATGAAGCAGAATGGCATGAATGGTCTGAATGGCCTGAATGGCATTAACCATTACGGCAGTCCAGAAGATTCACCAGTGCTTCAGCAGAATGGATTCCACTTCCCAAATGGCTCCCACAAGAAACTTGACAACAGCAGTCAACAGTACAAACAATGGGTTTGGAGGCAGGAGAGTGCCAAGACCAGGCTAAGACATGGATCCAGGGAAGACTTCTCTGAAGATGGTAGGAAAATAACAATTATAGAATACCAAGTGCTAAGTGAAGGTCTTGGATTGGGATCAGGTTAAGGACTGAGATTAGTATTGGATAAAGATTAGCATTTCAGAGTTAGGATTAGTTTTGGGATTGTCAGCGTAGCCTCAGGTTGATTTTCATTCGCCTGATCAAAATCAGTTTCCGGAGGCTCACCACAAGGAGCTTGATAATCCTGAACCCCACGTTTTGGGATTAAAATATAGGATCAGTATTAAAGTTGGAGTTGTGATTGAAATAGAGGGTTAGGGTAATATTATCATTTTAGGATTAGGGTAATATTATCATTTTAGGATTAGGGTAAATAAGGGTTGTGATTGCTATGTATGTCAAGATACTCAGCCAGGTTCTTACTCACAGTGTAACCTGGAGCTTAAGATACTCCATGTGTACTCTAAACTCTACTCCAGTGTACTCCTTGATGCATTGTTGATGCAGGACCTTAAGCTAAGTACTTGTGAAGTACACAAGCCATTGGGTGCAGAACAGATTAGTTAACTTAGCAAAAAAAAAAAAAAAAAAAAAAAAAAAAAAAAAAAAAAAAAAAAAAAAAAAAAAAAAAAAAAAAAAAAAAAAAAAATGCAGCAACTCTGGAGTAGTAATCCACGTGTTTCCAATCTTACATGCAAATTTGATTGTATCTGTTAGAAATTTGCAATTTTGTATTTTCTGTCCGTAAATGGACAGAAATTACAGCACAGTGGCCTATGGGACCGTGGGAAACGAGCAATTGTTCATAACACAAAACCGCAAGATCGGGATCAACACGGATTTTGAGAATGAGCTTTTCTCAAGGATATCTAGTGATTATTGAATAAAACAGAATATGCTGAAATCACGAAATGCACCTTTAAACAATGGATAAGATACTAAAATAATCACACAGAGTTCACAGCCCATTTGCATGAGAGACCTTCACAGGTATCCCGCATAGTGGAGTAGTGGTAAGGTACTCCATTTTTTGCCTGCCGTGATGTGGCTAACCATGAGGGTGGGGCTACTCATGGCTACTCCACAGGTACTTCAAAGGTACTGCAATGAAGAATTTGGCTGTGTAAATAAATGATGGCATAGCACCTTTCACAATCTATCAAAGGCTTTAATGTAGTATTGCCACTATGTTAGCTGCAATACAATGCCTAGGCATACTCATACGTTTGGGCGGCACTCAATGGACTATATTCTTAATAGCTCCCCATTTTGCACCATGGGTGGAGAGAGGCAAGCGAGGTAAAGTGCTTTGCCCAAGTGCCCACATATTGGCCTCAGTAGAACTTTCAACCCATGACCTTTGATATAACAAGGACATTTGTTTTGTCAAAATTTGTTAGTGGGTGTGTCAGTGTTCTTATTTGGGTATTGATGCCATGCATTGCCTTGATATTTGTCCTTAATGTTAAAAAAATATAAATAAGGGCAACTCCCTGTAAGGTATCGCCCAAAAAAGATGCCAATCCACAAAATGATAAAATTAGACCACACATAGAATGTGTAAATTGATCAAATACTTACAAAACAGTTTGCTACAGCATATTTATACCTCCCTTGTACATATTTTTCCAGATTCTAGTTATTAACCAGCCTATGGCCTAATTTTAGGCTGGGCAATAATTTTGAAGCTGTAAACTTTCAGGAGGACCCTTCTTTTGTATCTTTTAACTTAACTAAAAAAGTGCAAAAGCGATTTATATTTGGAATCTGTATGTTTAGATACATATTTTAAGATCTCCCTAAACTCAATTGAGGCATTTTGACATTCTTTTAGAGAGTATTTTTTTTTCAAATATCTGGAAACAATCCTTCACTGATATGGCACCATTGACCTTTTTATATTACTTGTACATCTTAATTAAATTGGTATACATCACCAATATCTCACATGAACACACTATTATTTCTTTTATCTTACCCAGAAGACACAGGTGGATTTGCTCCAATTAACCGGCCATTTGTGCGAGGAATAGTGTCTACCATGAGTGTACGCTCCATGCTGCCACACCTGGCGCATCTGGGCATCAGCCAAGATAGTGACAATGAAAGTGTGATACAGATCAGGTGTTAAATAATATCTGTACTGGCAATTGAGGATGGATTTAACTATATGCAGTTATCTTCCGAGGCGAAATGGCGGCTTTCGGGCTCTGACAAAAACAACCTAACTGCAAAGCTGAGAAGCTATACAATGAATGCAGAGTGAGTACAACGAACTGTGTCAGAGTTTTGCCTCAACATGTCAGGCTGTCTGGTGTAAATATATTTATTTTTTAAACACATGAAGTGGCTCAAATGAAATGCCAAGGAAAAGAGTTGTTAACAGTCTGCAAGCCAATCATGACTCTTATACATATTATATAAGGATAGTTAAACAGGAAAGCCTTGTCAAAACAGTATGCATTGTGTAATCATAATTGTAGTCAAAACCATTAGTATTCCTTAATTGGTCACAAGGTGATTTAAGAGAGTTAAGGACGGGGTTAAAAACACTGATTATGAGTGGTAACTAGAATTTTGGGCTGATTAGAGTGTTTTGAACCCACACCTAATTATTCAGACGATTAATATCAGAAAGGCCATTGGTATCTCAACAGATCACTTGATAAATTCCTGCTTGCTTCAGAAATCACAACAGCATTTTAGCTCGTTACTAACCACGAGAAAGCTTTAAATTGCATGTCATCATGTACGTTCACTTAATAAACCCAGTTAAATGTATGGTCTAGCCTACCATGGTAGGTTAAAATAGAAGGAAACAGGGTAGAATCGTTGCTTTGTTGGTTGTTTTTTAACGTGTATTAATGTCAGCCCACATGTTCAATTAATACAAACATAAATGAACAATTTACTATACATACTCTCTGATTTGAATTTCAGACTGCATTCCTGCTGTATAATGTAGCCATTTCTCATGTGTATGATTGGTTACATTCATGCATAGATGACTACAAATGTTTGCAACAAGGAATGTCAACATCCTCTTATGTTGATCATAAAATGACAATTTAAGACAGAATATGTGATTGCGTGGGATCACTTGTCAGCAGGATTTATTTTATTGCTGGGCTCACATTAAGTCCTTGTCCGCATGGATTTATGTGATTGCGTGGGATCACATTAAGTACTTGTCAGCAGGATTTTATGTGATTGCGTGGGATCACATTGAGTACTTGTCATCAGGATTTTATGTGATTGCGTGGGATCACATTGAGTACTTGTCAGCAGGATTTTATGTGATTGCGTGGGATCACATTGAGTACTTGTCAGCAGGATTTTCTTAAAAATGCCCTCTCTGATGGGTACAAACAATGTTGTACCCTTTCAAAAGAAGACCAGCGTTCAAAAATTGTAAAACATTTCTTAATTTAAAAATGTTATTTTCTAAATTTAAAAAGTGGAAAAGAGAAATGAACCAGAGGACTGAGCACCTACTTTCACACTCTAATATGCACAGTGATGTTTAACAAGTCTTTCAGTGTGGACAACTTTGATTGTAGTGTGCATGTGGGAATAAGTTTACATGTAAAACCTTGCATTTGCATTCACATCACTTTAATACAAATGCTGGTTCTCCATGGCCATGTGAAACTGTTTTTAACTTATTGTGTATCTTTAACATTGTTTAACATATGTTTAACTGGACTAGGATGAAATCATATGAATGCTGCAATTGGGTCTTTCCCTTGCTGCGTGATTGTCTTTTGTTGGACGGTTTCATATTAAACAGTACAATAAAAAAGTCATTAGCAAATCAAGGTTTCAGAGCTTAGGCCTTGATTATTCAAACGCCCAGCTTTCAATTTCTTCCGTAAGACACAGTGAGGAAGAATAAAAATCACCTCTATAAAAACAAATAGATATTTTTTCAATTTTTTTTAACTATCAAATAGTATATTTAGAGTATAGAGTATATTTAGACTCTTGATGGACACTGAGAATGATGAGCTTTGCATTGTACTTAAGTTGGCCATTGGTAGATTATTTCCAACATGTAAACTGGATGGTTTTGTCAAGGCTTATGAAGCAATGCTTTAAACTAAAATGGAATTAAGTGAATGTACTACTATTAATATGAAGAGTCAAGTTTTGGGGCTATTCACAGCTGTTTGAAAGTCTCATTTATTATTACAACACCAGAATAAAACAAAAAATATAAACGGCGACACACTTTTGACAACCAATTTTTATTCCTCTCACTACATCCTGTGTAAATTTTACGAAATTTCATTGCGGGCAAATATGATTTTTCTTAAAAATAGTTTTACATGTCTTTCATTGGAGAATGGGTATATAGAGGGTGCTATAACATACAAATCATGACCTTTCTTAAAAGGCTGTAGGTCTATAAGGCAAGATTCCTGCAATGGATTTTTCTAACTAATAATAATTGTTGCATGTCTCTACTTATATCAGTTGTCAAAATTGTGTCGCTACTGCTTAAAATTGTTCTAATAATAAAAGAGCCAATTTGCATGGGTCAAACAGTTGTGTATTGAATGTATATTGAGCAGGGTTACCCTCCTTCAAAAGGCCTATCACAAAGCAAGGTGCAGTCCATCTGATAATAGCTAGGCATACAGGGTCTAATATGTAGTTGCTTTCTTTTTGTGTTGAATTGTCTGCTTGCAGATTGGCATCGAGGGATTACTTTGGTAGTATGCGAGTAACGTCTGTATGAGTGTGTGTGTGTGTGGTAAAAATGTTAGCCCTGCTTTTATTGGACTCATACTTTTGCATACATTGACCAATTAACTTAAAGCTTGGTACAGTAATATAACATGGTCATTTCTCACTTGACCTTATTTGCATATTCAGTGTAATAATAAGCTAATTTGCATATTTTCTAAAGTTCTTTTGTAATTTAGCTGAAGCCTGGTGAAAATCTTATACAAAAAAATTCAAAATGAGGTCATCTGATGCCAGAAATCATGCAGAGTCAAATTTCCATGGTTATGTCCCTATTCACAAACCACAACAGCAGACAACACATGTGTTTCAGGGAAGAATGTATTTTTACAAGACGGCCGTCAGCCGTCTTGTTCTGTTTTTGATGCGTTCTTTCTTCTTCTTCTTCTTTCTTCTGGCAGCAAATGCGCCTAGCTCAGTCATGGTTTGACGTATTCGCACCAGACTTATACCAAATGACCGCTGTGTCGTCCGATTCATGTCATATGACTTTGACCTCTGTATGACCTTTGACCTGGATACAGGCATCAAATATGTAATTTAATTGCCAAAAATATCTTCTACAGAATTATGTCGATATCAACTAAACTCTTTCTGAGGAACAACTGACCCATGCTCCATATAGGGTATTCAGGGATAAGGAGTCAAAGGTCATTAAGGGGGTCATTTCCGGTCTGAAAGCCAAAATATGTCATTTAATTGGCAAAAATATCTTCTTCTACAGGATTATGCCGATATCAACTAAACTTGTTCAGAGGAACCACTGACCCATGCTACATATAGGGTGTTCAGGAATAAGGAGTCAAAGGTCATTAAGGGGTCACTTCCGGTCAAAAAATATTTAAAAATTTTCAAAATTTTTATCTCAAAATGTAAACATAGCAGAGTAACATAACCTTCAGATATACATGTATGTTAGCCAATGTCTGCAAGGTATTTTTATTTTGGGGGTCAAAGGTCATTTACAGGTCATTTGCGGTTTTAAGCTAAAACACTTTAAGAATTTTTATCTCCAGAACTAAGCAATACAATTTTTTTTAATTTAAACTGGAACAATGCATTTTGGCTGTGTACATGAGGTTTTTTTTATACGGGGGTCAAAGGTCACTAAGGGGGTCAAATGTGTCAAAAAATGCTAAAAATAAGACCAAATTGGCTATATCTCAGCCTATAGAGCACAGATAAAGCCTGTTATTGCTGCAGTGATGTAACATTAATAGTAGGGTAGGTCTATGATAGTATTGGCCCCAAAGGTCAAAGTTCAAGGTCAAAGGTCAACATTTACAAACAAGCTCCGATTGAGCTGAAATTTGTCAGGAATTATCCCAGTGACATCATTAATACAAAACAAGTACAGTTGACCCCATCCTTGACCCAGGGGTCACATTATAGAGGTTAAAAGGTCAAATTCTTGACATGCTTTGATTGAATTGAAACTCAATAATAATGAACCTTGTAACATTGTTAACACAAAAATACATATAACGTGACTCATTGGTCAAGTTATTTGGCATGGGGTCAAAGGTCATTCATTATGTTATTCCAGGCCGTCTTGTTCGCCATGTCTACTGCATGGCTAGTTGATTCTGCTATACTCTGGCTCATAATTTCTTGGACAGTTTAGAACGTACGCCCGCTTTCCCGCCAAAAGGGTGCACCATCGTGTTGCACGTAGACGCAGTACACACAAAGATCAACGATGTCAGTGATGTCAGTGTGTTATGCAGTAGTGACAGCAGTAAATCGCGGGTGTTGATTCAAAGTGCTTGCATACATGTATGCACATGCACGTACAAAGGCGGTGTGAAAATGCACACACAAAATATCTGTCTGAACGCGTTGATGTCACTGACTCGGGGAAATGGACTACATATAGAGTGCATATGAAAGTGGAATGTGATAGAGGCAAGTTAGTGATGTTAACTGCAGTATCCTGTGTTGGGATATTGCAATATTATTGGCATCATATCCAGCAACATGGTTTTTGTATACTGGTTACAATTACTGTAAGCTAGGGTATTAGATTGCCTACTTCTGTTCAAATGGATGTGTATAGATGTATATTTTATTTATTTTTGTAACTACAAATTTGTAAAAAAAAATGTGCAAGATAAACCCATGAGGTGAAAATCGGTAAAATTGTGAAACATGTACTTTGAATTTGATAGTCTTGATTGTGATCAAGATTTGTAACAGGTGAATGCAAGAAAGTCATAATGATCCCTGCTTCCATTGATTGAAGCAAAATGCTGCTAAATTTTAGGCCCCCACATGTTGTGGAGGGCCTATGTGATGATCATGCAGATGGATGGATGGATGCCTGTACGGGCGGAAGAAAATTAATTAATCCACGTCTACCGCCTAAAACGATTAGTCAATGAACTTCAAACATGGCATGGCGGTAGAACATGATGAAGTCATGTGCTGTATGCTTTTTGGACAGGTTATGAATATTAATGAGCTCATTTACCTTTGTTGAAATAATGTTCATGTTTATTAAGGTTTTCTTGTAAAGTGCATTGAGACATTGTATAATGCGCTATACAAATTCCTGTTATTATTATTATTATAATGCTCCTTTAAAATAAGGAATCCTTTTGAAAATATGATTATACATGTTCATTGATGCATTGGAAATCAAAGGGGTATCCTGTATAAACTGGGATGAATTAACATTAATAAAAGCTTCCTGAAGACATTTGCATTCAGCAGAAATATTTTTTGCACTTTAGAAATCAAAATAATTCCTAGAGTATTATCTGCTAATTTCTTCAAACTAAGCAATGTAACTTACACTCAAGTGGTTATTATGAGTGCTAGAGGAGACACATGGGGGTTCATACTTCATCGGCGACATCTAACCTTTAGAACTGTTTTCACGCAACGCATATGTTTATGCATTGGGCGCACAAAGCATGTTCGAAAGATAGCGTCTGCCAGACGCCTGCACGATGAATATGAACCACCTTCACAGACATGTAAAATTTGCCAGGGACCATGGCTGTTCTCATGTTTTGGTAAGCTCAATACAAAGCTATATTACTAGCAAAATTTCATGTCTGTTTAGATTCAATGAAGTGGTTGGATATTCCCTTTAAGTTAACCATTGGTACTGAGAACCTGCTGAGTAAAGTTCTATTTATATTCTTATAACAGAAGGGAACCTGCCCGCATAGTTATGACTTTCATACATTCACCACACAAATTGAAGTTTTCCGTTGTAAAACTTGAATCAAACCTGATATTAAGCTTTGGTGTATAAAAAGCTTTAGCTTTGTAAATGATGTTGTGACAAACCTAATGTAGGGACCATGAAAAACCATCCATGCAGAGGCCTATGCCGGCTTACAAATTTAACCTTTACCCAGAAATCTTTTGAACACAAATCTGCGTAAGGTCTTTGTTGAAGCTCAATGAGATGCATTGTGTTATGTAGTGTGATGTTTTATCACAGTGATGTATGACAAGTATTGTAATAGCAACTGTGCAATGAGAAGTTTGTACAGAAATACTGGCGAATTTGCACCGAGGTAATATAGTAACAAAAGGTTACACTTCACTATGAGGTGAGTGTGTAAAGAGACATGGCACATTTGAAAAATAGTGCACCACCCTCAAGATTTTTCAAAATTATATTTTTGGCATGGTTGTACGTTAATTATAACATTGGCCCTCACCTGAAATGATTAGACCAAATTAGCACCCTTAGGGGAAACAGAACGATTTTATAAAAATTGACTCTGGCGACATTATTCATGGGCAGCAACGGAAATGGACGGTCCTAACACAAGAAAACACGTTGGAGTTGATTCCAAAGGCATGAACCCTGTTTGACTGATGTGTGACCTTTGTAGTTTTAATATCAATGAGTACGAGTCTATGATATTCATGTAATAGACACATTTGTTGATTAAAGTTAGGGCAAACTTAAAGTTAGTCTGCAATTAGCTGGATGTCTTTAGCCTCTTATTAATGTCCCGATCTGTTATTTTTAGGTGTAAAATAAATCTCTATTCTTCCAACATTATCCAGTGGCCTAGACTATCATTTACGAGCAAATTAAGAAATTTCATAATTTGGGAAAATGTGCCAGTGCCGCTTTAATGAGCCTCATATACATAGAAGTAATTCTTGCATTTTAATGCCCTAGTAACAATTGCACTGGAATTTCAGTATGTATACAGTTTTTATGGTGGGTACTTTGTACCCTGTGTTACCCGTCTCATTTATTCCCTTGAGATATTTTTCCTTTCTCTATGCAGTGAAGTCACTGCATTTCATAGATTGTGCATTAAAATATGCATTCAACTAATGTTGGAGCATTTTACACAGACATATAAAGCAGAAAAACCGACATGGTTGTGGAACCACACTCACATCGCTGTATGGGGAAAACAAATGTTATGAATTTTAGAATGTGCTAACAAAAATGTTTATCAAAACATTTATCCACTAAATGTGAAACATGGAATTATTTTACAAGTTAGTTTCACACTAGGATCATGAACAGAATTTGATTAAGATGTATTGCATTATGATATAAAGATAAAAATACACATTTGCACTGAAAAGGGGCAATTTTTATCATTTGTGTGTATGCACGGGGTTATGTTGTGGGAGTTAAGGCTGGAAACTGTTGTTATTGAACATATTTCAAGACCATGTTAAGTTTTAAAAGATGTTATAGTAGATTCAACCCATCGTGTCACCTCTAGTACATTTCCGAAGGTATGGGCATTGAATGAGGGGTGTGTGCAGTGGGTGGAAATTAAAGTTCCATGCTAAATCTATTGAAACATGTAGTCTGATAGCTGAGAAAATCAATTCTATGCTTAATGAAAGCATTCAAGTCAACTCTCAAAACGTTCTAACTAATCTATTTGCTTCAGTGGTATTCAATGTAACAGGTGAGTTGAATGTTACCGGCTTTTGAGTGCCCGTGTTTTGGATACAAAGGAACACAAAAGTCTTTGCACTATCTATGTAAAATGATGTCAACATGAAAGGCCAGATTATCTTAGTTCGTTCATGAAATAGGTGAATCGGGCCAGATATTTTTATTCTACCTCCTCTCCCACTAATCGACGCTGTCCAAAACTTTTCCTCTGGTGACACGATGGGTTGAATCTACTATAGCTGTCATTTTAATGGTAGAATCTGTGAGTGAAACGCCACAAAAATTTTAATGGCCCAATTTTGGAATATCAACATGAAGATGATGACATTTCATACTCCATCTTGCCTGAAGAATGAAGTAAAGTTATTGAGTAAAAATATCTAATGGTGTTAAAAGGAATATCTGTGGTTCAGTTGGCTTGCAAAACATGCTAAGTCCACAAAGTACACTTTAAAGAAAAACAATTTTGTTTGATATGGACATTTTGACTTAGCATGCAAAGATAATGCACATTATACATTTGTTAAATAGTTGCATAGAAGTGACCTTCTGTTTGAAGTCAGATGACGTATGCACACAATTCATGTGCAATAGGCCCCTATCAACCTAGAGTCATACATAGACCATTTGAGTTAATTCCCTAGATTGGTATATGTCTAGCATTAACGCTTTGCTGAAGCACTGTGGATAATTAATGTGTCTGGGTTGTTAGTTTTTAAGTGTGTATGTATTTTAGGGTTGTGAAGACCATGTTATTGAGCTTAAATGAGCTAAGATAGAAAATGGAAAAGATTTTAGTACTTAAAGCCATTGTCCTCTTCTTTGTACAAACCTTCATGACAAAGGCTAAAACTATAAATGGCATATGCTTCTTTAAAAAATGGCTTCTATAATACTACTACCTTGGGTTGCACAATTTTAATATGTACAGCAGTACAGGTGTGAGTCAACTTTTCAATGTTTTCTTTGACACGGGCTCATTTTTAACAAAGTCCTTCATATGATAAACTTGGACCCATGCACAAACTTCAAGAACATCATGAACCCATTGATATATTATAACTATATGGGTCACAGAAAAGTTGAATGAGCTGCTTAAGTGTCGCATCAAACATGCATTGCTGTCTACTTTTCCCCCAGAAATCATGACTATTGCTCAAAAAAGAATACTCTGGAATATGAAGTAATTTATTATAAATGCAATTACAGTGGGTAGGTAATGTTTGAAGAAAATAATACATATAATACCAACTTTTGAGTGTTTTTGAAATTGTTCTCAAGTTTGCTTTAAAATATTGATTCTACTCTCTGTTGAACATTTCAGCCATAGATGAATTGTAATGATATTTGGCTTCAAATTGCAAATGTCACTCTAAATTATTTTGTGTAAAAAAAATCCATACAGTACATTATGGTTACCATCATCCAAATAGTACAAGAATATGAATGCTGTATCTTGGATAAGTGATGCAGTTTAAACAAAAGTCAAATCAATTTTGTGTATGTAGTTTATGTGTGCTATAGTCAGGACATCAAAGGACAATTTCAACAAGCCATCCAGATGCCATTTTTACAACTGACAACTACAATCGCAGTCACAACCCCTTGGACTGTTTGTGTCTCAAAATATGCATGTGAGTCTATGCTGCATGTACTGTGTTATGTATTTCCCTTACACATTGTCATAGCGCTGTGTGGCAGGAGCATGGGATTCTTAATCAAGTACAGCTTGCTATTTAATCATAATTCTGTCAACACTTCTCTAACTTTTATCTCTAACATTCCTTGTGCGATTTTGACCAAATTAACTTGTTCACAAGTACTGGTACCCCACCCCATTTATGTCATATACCTAGATTGGGGTCAAAGGTCTTGATGAGGTCACTGGGGTCAAAAACGTGATTTTCACTAAAACCGCTCCTCTTCCTACAGTCTATAAATTATGATCATGTGACATGTATGTGATGAGGCTTAGGACCCTCTACAAAAGTTACGCTATTAGATTTTGATCAATGTCACAGGAGTCAAAAGTTCATTTTTACAAAAAAAATGCTGCTACTCCTACAGATAATGTTACATGGTCACATGACTCATGCATGGGAAGCAGCTTGAGATCCTTCACCAAATTTGTGCTCGGGATGGGGGTCAAAGGTCATTAAATAAAATAATAATAATAATGTAGACTTATAATGCGCACAAATCCACCATAGAGGAGCTCAAGGTGCAAATACAACTTACACTACAATTAAATTACACAATACATAGAACACTACAGTTAAGTGACCAGAACAGCCTGCAGAAAGCACATGCTTATGAAAAAGCTTGATACATCAAATGAGTTTTTAAAGAGGTCTTGAATTGAGCCAAAGATGTGCTAGATCTGACATGAACTGGTAAGGCATTCCAAAGACGTGGAGCAGCAATTGAAAAAGCTCTGTCCCCCCATGAATGTTTAGAACGAGGTTCACAGAGAAGTGACATGGTACTGGAACGAAGCCTGCAAGGTGGGGTATATGGTTTGAGAAGACATGATATGTACCCTGGTATCATATTATTCAATGATTTGAAGACTATTAGTAACAATTTGTACACAATTCTATAACCAACTGGCAACCAGTGTAAATCTTTCAAGACGGGTGATGTGAGAAGATTTTAAGGAGGAAACTTCCAGTCTTAATGTGAAAAATCTTCAAAAAATCATATCTGCTATATGCAACATGGCCAGGTCACATGAATCATGCATATGAAGCAGTTTGAGACCCTTTACCACAGAGCTAGAATATAAACCAAGAGGACAAATGCTCGAGTTATTGAATAGGCCAGCAGCGTAACCGAATTCTCTCACACTCTCGCCGCCATCCTTGCTGTTGCGCAACCAACCCTGCATGGCGCAGTTGTTGGGCACAAGTCACCGTGCCTACAAATCGCATCCTGTATGTTTAATCAATGTTGCATTTCACAGTGGTGTTGATCAGGGCCGGATTTTTCTGCAATAATTATGTGAAACCAATCGATGGAAGAAACCATGTCTCTAAAAAGATTCCTACATCAATAATGTAAATTTCAATAAATTTAATCATTTTATTTTGTTTAGGAAAAGATTTTGTGTCCGAGTGATAGCATGTGCATCATTTGTTTGTTGTTTTCACTCGCTTAAGTATGAAACCTAAATACTCGTGTTTCTCATAAATATGCACGAGGAGGTCCCAACACTATAATAATGAGTGCGTATCCTCATATACTTTTGTGGCACCTGATGTTGGTTACGATCGGCCTTTTTGGAGGAAATATGTGGGTCTTGTTATATTGACTTCTGTGCCCTTTCACCCAAGTTTTTCTTCTTCATGAGTCCAAAGGTCTTTTTTTTTTAAAAGGTCACTTCCCGGCCTGAGTACTCTGAGATTTTTGTCAGATCTGGAGACAGATCTAGCTCGTATTGGCATCTTTCACTATTTAAACTTATAAAACAAAGCAAGGCACAACACCATTCCCTGTTATTGATATTGCCTCTCTGCACACTTAGTTCAAAGGAACTATAGTTTTGGTAAATTTCGAAAATAAACCAAGCATCAATGATGCAGTAGCCTATAATATATGATTCCATTCAAGACAAACCACAAATCCTTAAAAGTACCTTTAATATATTAAGGGTTTATATATTAACCTCTTTGAATAATTCCATCATTGTACTTCAGTAATAATTACTATATCAGTTCATGATGATGTAATTTGTTTCCAATTGTTGTAATTTACATAAAATTCTCTATTAGGCCGACAAGTTATGTTTTTTCAGCTAGTTTTTTTTCCAAGCTAACTTAAAAGGTTACTCTTTTTGTTCTTACCCGGTAATTTATTTATAAACCTCTATTTGAAAGTCATAAGTGACATGGAACGCAACACTTAAACAATGGCTTTTCGTGATCCAACAGTCTCATCCCCTTGACTTTACAACCCAAGATTGAGATTTTTACATCACCCGGACCCGTTAGCCTAAAGTATAGCATGTTGCCTAATCAAACTTGCAAATTCGCTCTACTCTGGAAGAAATTAGTCCTTTTGTAATTGTCCGTAAAAAGGACAGAAATTTATAATGCAGTGGCCTTGGCCTCTGGGCAACCGTGATATCAACACTTGTTATAACATCAAACCGCCTCATCCAAATCAACTGAAATTTGGACTTAATCTTTTCTCGGGATATCTAATGAACCATAACAAAAAAGTGTTAGAGCACAAATGCACTTTAATTGATTGAAGTGGCCCCTGCATTATCTGAATGTACCTTACTCTGCCTTGTTTACTATTTAAAGGCCTTTAAATTTCGAAAAGGGCGTTCCCATTTTTTTTAAAGCCGGGTGTTTGTACCTCTTTATACTGCATACCAAGAATATTAATTCACCCCTGAAAAGAGGCAGCCAAAATTTGATATTTTTTGTGTTGATCATACAATGCCCGC
>JAMKCH010010996.1:0-37992 GCA_023653785.1 Ophioderma brevispina
AAGAGAGGTTTTTTTCAAAAGCGTGTGTGAGAAAAAAACAGAAAAGCGCCCTCGTACCAAGGTTGACATAAAATGGTTATTTTTTTAAATAATGCCACTAGTCAAACATCAGTACACTTCATAATAGATTATTGGCATCAAAAAACGGAAATAAGAAATGCAATAAGCACATACTATGGGTTATCAATTTTGAAGAGCGATGTTGATAATTTCACATTATGATAACGTACATTGACTTTTACCACAAATGTAACGTCCCTGGAACATACATTTGGAAGATTTTCTATTTATCAGAAGGTGCTTTCCTTTATTTTAATTCAAAGTAAATAAAGTGTTACCATAGTTAAAATACTAAACAGGAATAATGAAACTTGAGATTACAACTCAGAGAGTTTGGTTATAAATGATGTCCAAAAAAATGGTTGTCCATTTTTCGTAACGTCCATGGACGCCGACACTTAGGAAGTTATTTCTTGTAATGACCTAGAGCTTTCAGATGCTTGAGTTTGTAAACATTGATGTTAACTATCAGTACCAGAAATTAAAATTAAAATTCCTTAGCTTAAAAGTATTGCTGAAATACATTGAATACGAGAGGGTGGGCAACAAAATGTAACGTCCATGACGGGGAATTGCCCCATTTCTACTTTCATTACGGTGTTCCCATCAGAGGTGCATATTCAATTTTTAAGTGCGCTTCGTGCAAAAAATACAAACAAAAATAGTATTGGAAAATATTTTTCCAAACCGAAATTATAACCAAATTATAGTATTTGTGCAAATCTTGCTCATCCGGGCACAGAGCTTATAGAGCCTGAGATGGTGACACGGCAATCTTACTTACCTTTGCTTATAGGTGCCATTCTGTATCCGTTCCCCTGGCAGTGCGGCGCCAGACTTTTTTCTTTAGTGAAATTTCGGGGGGGGGGGGGGGAGAACGTGGGGGGGGGAGAAGTGAAAAATTTTAGGAGAAAACAATCCAATTCCAATTAATTTAAAAAAAACCAATTTTTGCACAAAATTTGGTTGATTTTTGGCCGCAAATCGGCTGATTTTTGCCAAAAACAGCAAAACAAATTGCATTTTTCTTCTGGTGGGGGGGACCCCAATGCTCCCCCTGGCGCCGCTACTGTCTGGGAGCAACATCTCAGCTAAGGTCGCACGGCATGGACCAAATGTTTATTAGGGTTAGGTTTACTCTTCTCAGAGAGAACGGATTTAATAAAAGATGGTTGGGGTTTTGACCATGGTTATATAGGAACACAGGATGACATATAATTCAAACATATTCCGGCACGATGGCACTGGACGATGAAAC
Organism: Ophioderma brevispina; assembly: GCA_023653785.1. Lineage (NCBI taxonomy): Eukaryota > Metazoa > Echinodermata > Ophiuroidea > Amphilepidida > Ophiodermatidae > Ophioderma > Ophioderma brevispina. Next base: position 1,319 of record JAMKCH010010996.1, read on the forward strand.
ACCTTTTAAACAGACCTTTTAATGCCCCTTAAAGGTTATTGTCATGTCTACGTATGAACAAGTTTAAAGTGCCGCTTTAAAGAGTTAAACGTGCAAGTCTTCCATAACAATTCAACTCATAGGACCTACTTCACTTTAACCTCATAAGTCATGCATGACTGTAACCGATTGATTTTTATTTTACTATTTAATGCGACCAAAATAATTCCCTTTTTACTCGATTTGGCCCTTTTATTGAGCCGGGCCATGTTGGTAGCCTATACGTGTCTGAAAGTTTGTTTTTTTTCGGGCAATGATAAACAAAGGCAAATCAGAAACTTATATTTTTATTGGTGTTGTACGAAAAATGTTAAGCTAGACAATTATCAAATTTCTCTGCCAAAAATCCTGTTAAGTGTACATCATCATCGGAATGGCCTTCACACGCTGACATACCATATTTTGAGGCCTAAATAAAAATGATAAGTGATGTTCATTATAATCGGACATAGACAGCTTTCGTGCGATAAGTACAAACATTTTTCCATGGACGGGAGTGTCTGGTCAGTTCTTGCATTCATGATAAAAGTTTATGATATGAAGTTATCGCCCCCCCCGTCCTTCTACTCCTTCCCACCGCCCACTCTCTCGTCACTATTTCATCCCTCCCCCCTCCCCTACCCCACCGGCATCCCTCGCCTCTACCTCCGAACCTATCTCCCCTGCTCCCCCTCACCTTACCCTCATACCCCCACTTCCCGCCCTTTACTATACCACCTAAAAGCCCTCTCGCCTCCTCACTACCACACCCTCCCCCTCTCCACTTCTCCCCCTACCCCGTCTAACTTTTAAGATCGAATACTCTTAGCGCTTTTTTACCGGACCAACATGAATAAATTAATGCAGGGGTTCTCAGTTATTTTAGATGAAGGGCAAGAGAATGCCGTACACATTTGAAAGTTCCCACTTGAGGGCCATCCACCTGCATTTTCTTAGTTTCCTTTTATATTTTTTGAGGCAAGTTGAGGGCCAAAAATCAATGGATTGCGGGCCGGAATTGGCACCATGGGTGCGCTTTTGAAGAACCCCTGAATAATGACTGAAACGAAAGGTCTCCAATTATTGCACAACCCTATATGATTAACGATTATTGAAAAGTTAAGCCAAAATTTTCCAAATTTGGTAAAAAATGTCAAAATTTGAAGAAGAAAGAGAAAAATGGCATAAATTGTCACGGGTGAAATCTCTGCATGGCTATCATGGTCCCTTTTTCGGCCAAACATCACTATGTATAGCTAGGGGCCCTACTTCCAGATTCTGGGAGGCACGTACTACGCGCCGTCTCTACCCAAACCAAGACTCGCCCCAGGATATCAATATTTTGTCATATACTTCTTTAATTGTATAATTGAAAAATTAATGTTATGATTCATAATATAGGTCGCCCTACAGTATTTTGCTTTATTTCCAAATACAGCCAAATACTGTAGGTTCTAATTATTCTACAGTATTTTGCTGTAAATGGCTGAAATATTTAACGTGTGGTGCGAGTAACCACATTATGACTAATGTGCAATTTTATACACCACGTACACCGCATTTCATGTTAAATTGTCACCCTTGTAAAACAATAGAGTAACAATGTGGCAGCCATTGTTGCAAGAACCAGAAATAAAATGCTTAAAAAAAACAACATAAGATGTTTTTTTCTGTGGGGTTTCTGTTGGGTCTTTTATTTGCAGAACTTTTTGAGTAAAATATGACAAAAAATAAAAACTCAGCCACTTTTACCACAATACATGCAATGGTAATGACAGACCCCCGACGGTTTTGAAAATTAATTCATGTCAGCCTTCATGACGATCATTACTAGAGCGCCTATGAACTTTGTTGTGTATTCATATATTAAGCACTGTAATTCCCAAAAGAAGTCACCTGGAAAATACACTGTTATTATATGCCCCCACTACTCGTAGTGGTTGAGCAATTTCGACTTAGTGCTTAATATATGAATAATCGGTTACACCAGCTTAGGAAATTAGCATCGTGTTTGTATTTATCCAGGACTTTCAGCCAATAATTGACACAAATTCTTTTTCAATTAAAATTTGCATAACACAGTAAATCGTAAGTACATGTGTGATGTAGTAATAGTGTTGCACAGTACAACCATGAATTGTTACTGACTTAGCTCCCCCCACGCGATCAGGCTGCACGGCGATAATGTCTTGACTGAACAAAAGATCACCCAAATTGTTGCACAAAATAATACGTTGGTGATCATTAGGAAATCTTCAAATGCAATAAAAATACGTAATCTAAATCAATCTTGACTGTTTTGCAGGTGGCCTTCTTGTTCTCTTTCATTCCCAAGAAATAAATAATTTTACATTGAAAATAGCACACTGGAGCAATGTCATAAATAAGCCACGAACCATGAATAATAACTACGTACCAGGGAAGAAGGTACCTCATTTTTAATTAAAATTTACGTATTTTACTCTTTGTCACCCCACGGAATGCATACGCATTAACTGTACTGTTACAACAACATTTTTTTGCAATTTCAATGACAGTTAATTTCTTCAGCAGTTTGAACAATGTTGAATACATCAACCCCGAGCAATCGCAAGACACGATGGGGAAGGGGGATCACCGGAATCAGACGGTACACATTCCAACATGGCGGTTAACATGGCGAATCCTCCTGGGGCAACATGTCAGCCTCAAGGGAAAAAACAACATGGCGAAGTTCGATCTATATAGTATAGATAATGCTCCCAGTGGCAGTATTGCCCCAAAGTTTGATATAAAATTGGATCGGGACCTAAGCCCATATTAATGGCTTGAGCTATGAGTTGCAAAAAACTCATAGCGAGAACCAATAAATATTGGGCGGCATCATCAATTTTATCATTGATATGCCATAGATCCGATTACTATCGAGTATTGGACACCTCAAAGCATGATAATGGTTGCAATTGGACTTATTATGCCAATTTGATGTTTTCAGCCTATTTTATATACTTTATCTCACTAGCCTTCGGACCTTGATTGTGAAACCCTTGACCTCATATCACATGGAGGTTCCATGGGCCAAGTTCTGTAGGCAAAGTGACTTTTCTATTGGACTTTACTTTCTCGAATGAGAAAACTTTCTCCAAACTAAACCGTTGAAAAGGACAGCCACCACGTTCAGACAGAATTGAGAATATGGTGATGCCTCCTGCAAATCGTTGCAGGTGGACCAAAAAATAAACGGAATGTTTATGATATAATTGCAACATTTTTCACCATCAAAACTGACCAGCCCAAAAAAGTGGGGTTCAGTACTAAAGGCCAGCAACACAACACTGGCGCTTGTTATTACATGCCATGACCCCCAGCACCAAAGCAGGGGTTCCCCGGTTCAAAATCCAATCAATTACTCCCACTTTTCTCCCTTCATGTCTCAATTTCACCCTGGTAGGTTACATAGGTAAAAAAAAACAGTACTCTTGAAAAAAAAAGGCAATTAGCGTTAAAGACAAACATTTTCAGCAAATATTTGGGTGGGGTTTGGGATGTTGAGGCACAATAATGCACTTTACATCAAAAAAGGTTCGCCTAAAAAACTCAAAACCCATTAGAAAACAAATATTGTGACCACTGACACTATGATAAGCCAGTGCCAACCTAAAGTTCAGCAGGTGCTGGGTGTGAGATAGGACTAATTTTAATTGGTACAGATCATTAGCCAATTACAAACTACGCAAGCTACCTCTTGTAAGACCCATTTTTCTTTCATGTGACTAGAAAATGTGTTCAGACACCAGTCTTTTGAATTTCAGAGGAGCATTAAAAAGATCATCTTGGCTCCTTGAGGCGAGCTGCAGAAGAGCTTTTTAAAGCTCCCCCAACTTTGGCTGGAGATGAGCTTTACAAAAGAATAGAGCAGCATAGAGCAGCACAGCAAGCAGGGACCGGAGCTGAGTGAATATTAACAACTTGAGTTGGACCAGGAAGCAAGTTTAAGTCATGCAGTTCAAATTCAGGTGTAGCAATAAGCAATGTTAAGTACTGCAATAAAGTTAGTAACAAGTAAAGTTACGACTTAGGACTATCACTCAAGATTTAATCAAAATTACCATGATGGAGATGTTATCATTCAAGTGAATCAATTTTCAAGGAATTAATCCCCCAGGCCTTGAACCTCGAACATGAGTGGAAAGTTTTTTTTTTTTTAAATTTTGAAAGGGATCTCAAGTCTAAACAAGGCAAACTCGTATTTACGCGATGCGTAAAATATGTCCCCGCCGAATATCGCGATCACTAAGTGACAACTAAAACTGCACCAGTCCTCCCTTAATTTTGGCCATCACTAGCTCGCCAAAAAGAACTTCAAAAAAATGGTTACTCAAGAAATCTGAAAAATTCATCATGCAAAAATCCCTGAAAATTCACTAAATTTAGTAAAAATATGATAATTTACTCAATTTGGCAACATTATTTTTGAAAAAATCATGTGACCAGTTTCTGAGATTTTTTTTTTTTTTTTGTAACCAGACAACAGTTGTCCCTGCACTTTTTGATTCAATCCTTTCCCATATGAGTTGTGACAAGAAAAGTCAACCGTTGGGTATCTTTATGAGGTAGGGCCGAACAAGATTACAGTAATTGATCAGTTCCGGCATAAACATGAACACAACTGAAACTGCTGTTTTAAAATAAAAACAGATATGTTTACTGTTTATTGATCTTTGGAAGGCTGAGTACCAAAGGTACAATTGGAGATACTTTAAAGGTGCACTATTCCTCAAAGTCGCTCTTGGGTTTGTTACAAGTACTTCTAAAATCTGACAAGGTTTTCTAATCCAAAGTTTCACTAGTACTCCAAAGAAAATGAATACTGTTTAGGTTAAAGGACATTTCATGATGATACACAACAAAGACCACATACAAACTACAAAATCACTTATTTTGACAAAGACTTGTTTATCTTTTAGTTTTCTAACCCTACCACTCCAATCCCTAATTTCAAAAGAAGCTCCTAAATACTGCAAAATACCAGTCATTGGACTGCCATACCACCAAATACCACAGGGAATTTCATGGTTTCTATGTGAAGTGTGCCACAGGAACCACTGTTACCACAAAATACCACTATGGTATACTTCGTCTCGTCTGAAGTATGAAGTGGCGACGCACGCGTCCACCCAGTGCCGCCTTTCAGTTGCAGTGAGTGCTGAAAGTAGAAGCGGCCAGGGGCCGACCAGGTAACCTCGTCAATCAAGAAGATTATGGTATATGTGCGCTTTATTCCGTTAATGTGTTTATTTTAGTATTGCAAAACTGATCTTCTGCCAGCTCGAGTTTCGCGGCGTGCAGGTGTAGGCGCTCGTCTTGTGATCAAAAGGTCCTGTGTTCGATTCCCACTTCTGATGCAAAATTTTTATCTATTTTGGAACTTAGAGATTGCAATGGAAACTTCAAAGTTGGCTGAACTGTGATTTACACGGTAAGTATAGGGTTAGATGGTCGGCCCTAGCCGCTTGTCTGAAAGTTGGTTCAATGTATGTGCCCGCGTCGCTACTTCATACTTCGAGCTGGACAGAGTATAGCACAGTGTTGTATTTTGTGGTATTTGGGAGCTTTAGGGTTATATTAAAAAAAAGAGTGTGTATCCACACTGTACGCTAATTAACACAATCGTGTACACATCAGCACTAATGATCGAAATGATTGAACTTTCCACTGTGACCAAGGAATTGTTATTTCTCATAACTAGGATGATTAATAACACTTTTACCGGAAATACAGCTATAGGATGTTCAACTGTCGTACATCATTTCCCTTAGTTCAACAAGCATTTGCGTACCCGCTAATGATATGCCTAATCGAACCAAGCAATCACCCGATCGACAGTTTTGTACTTTGCTGAATGATGGTACACACTTGTAGCTTCATTAATTCCATTTAGAATCTTTGTCCAAGGCATTTGTCAAAATAGTGATTTTGCTAGTGAGTAGTGAGTAAGAGGTACTTGTCCCCTAAATTAGTGCAACTTTAGAAGTTAATACATCCTTTGACATTGGCAGTAGTTAGTATTGTTCTCCTTGGCTTGTGTATTAATTACAAGTATTAACCCAAAAGAAAATTCTTCTCATTTTGTATTTCCTATCTAATATGATACAAAATATTTGCTCACAACATCAAAACACACCCATCAGAATTGGCAACCAGACATTTTTGCAAAACCACTTAAATTTAAAAGGGTATTTAGATTTCCAGCACCACCTGTTCTATTAATTTGTTCACTAGATATCCTTGAGAAACCTTATTCACAAAATTTGAGTGATCCCGAACTTGCGGTTTTGTATGCTATTTACAATTGCTGGTTTCCCACGGCCCCATAGGCCATGTGCATAAATTTGTCCGTTTACGGACAGAGAAAATACAAATCTGCGAACTATGTGACCGAATTTGCGTAGATTAGGTGCACGTGGATTACTAGGGCTAACGTTCATATGATATAAAAATCTTCAACTTTTTTAGGCAAGGTCGGGGGGGGGGGGGGGAACGAATTGTGGGTCACGATAGGCCCCTTTAAACGTATATTAAATCGAGCCACACCAAGGCAGACTGTGTGATTTTTCTTTGTTCTTAATTAGACACACACAAGAGTAGGCAAAATTAGCCACACTAGAATAGCGCGGTTCTCGGCTTTCGCTATCCGGAGGGGTTTGAAACGGCGACAACCCAAGCCAAGATGTCTTCTGCAAACTACATCATAGGTTATCTCCATTACCAATATCCCATATTCCCTATATTATGTACAGGTTTATATATAATATATGTACAACAAGCAGAAGAAGTCCAAAACCCAAAAAGTAATTCTCCATTACAAATATCCCTATATTCCCTTAATATGATTACAGGTTTTTATATAATTATTACAACAGCAGAAGAAGTTCAAAACTAAAAAAGTATGCCTAGATTGCCTCAGCCATTTCACTAATAAAAATTTACACCCCTGCACCCCCCAAGTAACGAAGCGAGAAAACAGGAACATTTAGCCAGTTTAAAACCATCTCGCGAAATAGTAACACTCGGAGCTCAAACAACTTACGCAGATTTTATTTCCTTCACATCAAAAAAAAAAAACACTTTCTCTGCTAAAAGATCTCTTGCAAAAATCACTTAAGAATCAGATGTTTTAAACATTTTCTCGATTTCCAATATATTGCTAATTGATTCAAATCATATACCTTATCCTTCTTACATCCCGTTATATCATCCCTACCAAAGTAATGGCAATTTACGTGGTCGAACCTTAAACCACATAAGTAAAAACAAAATGCTACCCCCCCCCCCCCCCCCCCCCCCCCTATATAAACAACTGCCACGGCTACCAAAGCAATATGAGAGGCGTTGCCCTCATAACAAGCCAAGACAAATAACGCAAAACATAGAAATGGAGTCACGCAGTATACCTCGGCACAGACTGGACGGCAGACGAGAAAATTACTAAGTCTCTCCAGAACAAAGTTCAGGTGAGACAAAAAAGATCTTGCCAAATAAGCATCGTTGGCCAGTGGTGTTTTTTAAACCACCCCTTTTTATTTTCAACCCACCCTTTTTTATTTCTGACCCACCCTTTTAGAAAACCACCCTTTATACCAATAAAATCCAGTAACCCACCCTTTTACCCAATTTTTCAGAATTTTTTATAACCCACCCTTTCTAAGGCGTGAGTTTCACCAACTATGATAAGGTCATGAATGTACCTTTTTACACTTTCTCCCTCAGTCATAATGACCATCCTAACACAAACAAAACCGCCTCCGTTATTTCCTGGTTAATTTATGCGCATTCGTACTGATGCTTGAGTGGAATTCTATTTTTAATGCCCGGTGGTAGCATCGGCGATTCACCTGCAAACAGCGCCGAAATCTGAAGTTCAAAATTACCTTTTTCACGTGAAATTATATCTTACAGAAATGTAGACGAAGTGTCAAAGATAACACAAAAAAAAACCTTGAGGGATTGCAGACGAAATTAAACGGTAAAGGGTGGAATTTTATCCTAACATTGCACTTTTTGCCGCTGCCAGGCGATTCCCCCCCTCCCCCCCCTCCCCACCGGCCATATAAAATAGACAGCTTTGAAAAAAATAAAATACATGCAGGGGGGCAGGCCAAGAAATACGTTAATTAAAAAAATCAAGTTAGCCTAAGTTATTCCCCTCAAATTAGAAATCCACGTGCCTAAGTATTTTGGTAGTATGCGTACAGTATAATTACTATGCCAAAAACCTTATCCTATTTCGCCAACCCAAGTGGCCAAGCTAGCTGGTTTCCAAAACAGACTTACATGGCTTACGTTAATTATACTAGAGAAAAAAAGTGATGAGAATATTGGTACGAATAGCTTTGAAGTTGCATCCCCCCGCATCCGGCACACACGTGTGAGGCGAAAGCATATTGAACAATGGGTCAAATTATGTTACTGAAAATTCTATATAAAAGCACTTCCCCCCCAATTTCAAAAAATGAAGCAAGGGTGAGAGTAGACTTCTTTCTAACTATTCATTTTGTCCCATTATCTTTAGTTTTAAATTGGTGCCTGTTGAAAAATGCACCCATAAAACTTCTGGAAAACATATGTCCTTCAGAGTTACTTGATCTAGGGCGCGCTGTTATTTGGGTTGTGGTGACGAAGGAGGGTCGGTCACGGATCAGAAACGAATCCCCCTGCCAGATGGCGAAGTTCATTATTTACACATAACCCCCCCACCGTCTTGCGGTTGAATGCGTAATTACAAACCACCGTCACTGAACGTCACATGTATAACACATGCTTTAGTCGTGACAGGAAGACCACCTGGTTGGCCGCCATTTTTGTTTTTTAACCATTGGAGAAAATGACATGGTCGAATTAAAAATTTGAGCCGATTTCTTCTTTGCAGTAAGGGATGCATTCATAAAAGAGGTGGCACTGCGGTTAACGATGAGGTAAGTTAGGAATAATATTCGTATTTGTAGCGTGTTGTCCCCAAGTCAAATCAGCCCTTGGCCTTGTTCCAAATGTTTTTCCAGTGTTGACGCCCCGCCAAGCTTGGCAAAACAATCCCAGGGCCCACCCAGGGGGTATGCGGGTCACGATCGAATTGTAGGTTATGAGGATTCGAGGTGATGGGGGAGGATTATTTAGGGGGGGGGGGATGTCACATCCAAATTATATTACGCATTTCAAAGTAAGTCCATATGAAACCACTCATAACAACTAATTAGGGAAACTATGAGTACATTTTTATTTCTTGTAAAACCAATTAGATGGAAAAATATGATACTTATTTCAAAAACATTGCTACGCCGCAATGATGGTCACGTGTGCGGTTACGACGGGGAAAATACAATTCTGAAATTTTCCTCGGAAAAAACAGGTGCATATTGCATCCGACCTGACTAAACAAAAAAAACGACCTTAACTTGAATGACTGCTATCCGTAGTTAGTAACAGGGGCTGTATTTTACCGATCTAATTAGTGTCATTTCGTACCTAATTGACAATTTAATTACAAGAGCTCCCCGTATCAGGGTTTTTAAAGATGTCAAGATCCATAAAATTCTACGGGGAAAGCATACGATTTTTCACTAAAAATGCAACGGTTAGTGGCCGTTTCGTTCTTTTTGAGATGAATTAAAGCTGTCATGATGGAAAATTTTTTTTATTGAGCCGACCTGCGCATGGGTACAACATTGTTGACCTTGTGGATTCATTTCATAAAAAAACTTTCTCTGAAGGCATGATGAGCATTCAAGACTTCTGGTTACCGGAAAAGTAGACTGGCGCGTCAGTGAAACATTAATTAGCGGTGGAATTCAACTAATTGGGCCTAATCCAAATTTCTAAAGTACAAGTGCTTGTGGGCCTAACCTACAGCAAGTGAAGAACATTAACTAAGATTATGAAAATTCTCTTTTAATGTATGACTTACACTAACAAATGCCATAAACCTAAGGACAAAACAATTAAAAACAAATTTGTTACACAAAGATCTTTCAATGGGGGTACATGGCCATCAAGACCAGAAATCTTAGAAAATGGCATTCAAATATACCGCCCACCCATCCTTGCTCAATGTTGGTAAATTTCTTGATTTCATGTTATATAGCAAATCGCTACAAAAGTTCCACTATTGTTGAATACTCTGACAAGGGTATTGTACAGATGCACTTTTCAATGTCGGGTACCATCCAAAGGAAACAGGGACTGGAGCCTCAAACTAAATTCCAATTGAATATTCTGCCAGGGCAGTAAAGCAGAAACAGACATAGAGAATATTGTACAAAACTATCTGGCTACTACTGCACACACAAAGACAGGCAGGCAAACCACACCATAACATAATGACACATGGCAGTCGGTTGATGATCAACTCCAGTTAAGTGAAACTCAATGGGTTCCCTCAAGTACAAGTCACAAAAAGGCTATTTAAAGTCAGTTGTATCGAAGAACCCCCCCCCAAAAAAAACAAACCAACACAGAGGGTTAGGGTGTTTTAAAGGTGCGGTTCCGACGGCTTGGGACCACCTGATTTACCGGAAGTAGTACGAACAGGCCTCTGACAGGACTAGCAAATTGGTGACATGTCAGGGCACAGCATTGGACAATTGCGTCAACTTCTTATTGCATAATGCTATCTGCTGCTATTAGCATAGCTCATTATGCATAGCATAGCATTATGCATAGCATAGCTGGTTGCTGTGTGCCCACTGCATTAGGGGGCCGTGTTGTTATCCCTTAGTGGTCGAAAGGCAATTGTAATATTCCAACCGCGGAAGCTCCAAACGGCAAGTGTGGAGAATGAACGTGAAAATATGATTACGGGAAGCGGCAGACAGCCACAGCATCCCATTGATTGTTGTTCCATGGTACGCATTTTGATATCCAGATGAAAAGGGCCATATTTTTCTCATTGTCATCCTGAAATTTGAGTCTTCAAAATCCATTCATCCAAGAAATAAACAAAAAAATGCGTTTTAATGGTTAACCATCAATATTCGGCACAGTAGTTGAACAGGACTTTGCAACAAAGACGCCTCAACCAGAATCACCGGAGGCACGTTGTCGCGGTGACGCCTTCGGCCAAGCAGCAGAGCGATAGGCATATTTGCGCAAATAGGGATAGTTCTGTGCAAGCATAATGTCTCAAGCATAAAGTATTATGTGGGCATCATATGGGGGATTGTTCCTACTAATTGATGCTGTGCCAGGTTATATTTCACTACCCTTTCTTTAACCACAGAAGAAAGCCACGACAGAAACATAAAAAAAATGGCCGCCAAACGGTGAGTATCACATTTGGTTCAACTGCAATGTATTAATACCAATTGCGGTTTTTAAACCAAATGTGATATACCACATGTCTTTATACCAGCGCACTTACTATGTATGCCCAATAGTTCCAGGAAAAGCTACAGAAGATTTATCCCGGGAAATAACGAACAAACAAAACATACAAAATAACTGCGAGAAAGGTGATGTGCAAGACTCCCTGTGAGAGGGCATTAAATACAACCCACAGGTCGTGTAACAGGGACCTGAAGGAAATAAAAAATAAGCGCAACGCCTTGATAAAAGGCTAGATCATTATGCTTCTAACAATCATCAAAACCACAAGATTGTTTTCCCCGGTACTGATGGGGCATTATGTGCAAGTGCCTGGCTCCCATATCAAGTAGAGAACACAAGATAGAGACATAAATCAGAACAAGCAACCTTTAAAAGGTGATCTCTATGGTGGAGGGGCTCAAGAGGAAAAACTACTGGAAACTCTCCTGGGTTTTTATTAGTACTACACAACCTCAAGCCTGCAACCCAATAACCCAGATTTGCATACCAATTCCAAATTGATTTAGTAATTTTGAAAAACCTCAAACCTGTATGCAAAACTGTGGACCTAAATGCAAACCTGTGGTTTCCAACCTAAATGCTAATTTGTATGCAAATCTGTGGTTCCAACCTAATGCAAACCTGGGTTTCCAACCTAAATGCAAACCTGTGCGGTTTCCAACCTAAATGCAAACCTGTGGTTTCAACCTAAATGCAAACCTGTGGTTTCCAACCTAATGCAAACCTGTGGGTTCCAGCTAAATTTGCAATACTGTTGGTTCCCAAATAAATTTATGCAAACATCTGTGGTTTCCAACCAAAGTGTAAACTTGATGGTTTTCAAAATATTCCAACGGTGGAAAAATTCTTTTGAGACAAAATATGCCATCTTCAGAAAACTTTCTCACGTACATGTTAATCAATTTAACGAATATAACGACTTTTGTAAATTCTGTCATTTCTTTCATTTCAAAAGGTTAATATATGGAGGACCATCAGTTCGCTATGTTCCTTCCCCTCCCCATTTTTTTTATTTTTTTTATTTTTTTTATTTTTAACACTTTTAAGGTGCCTAAGGGGGGGTTCCATGGAACGCCCCCCCCAAGGAAAACCACTTTCCCGAGGGAATTTTCCAAATTGAAACTCATACCACATTTGAGGGGGCATAAGACCAATCTGGGCCAAAGGTGCCATAATATATAAATGAGTTCCGTTTATCGTCTGGAAAAGTTAGGGGCCCCCAAACATTGTTTTCGAAATGCGTCAAAATCGCTCAAAAAGTAGTAAGATGATGTTTCCGCGACCGTGCTTCCACAGCATACACATTGCAAAATCATTTTGCTTTCTATCTGCTTTAAAAGACCAAATTTACATTATATAAACACAAACATTACAATTTGTACATTCTTGTATTTTTTGCGGGGGCTGTCGTATTTGCCATAGTTTGTACAGCAATGGCGCGGCAGTGTCGATCGATGATGGAATCTTTTCTTTCGCACATAAAGGTTAATTATTTTTTCTGATTATGTATAATTTTGGTTTCATGCATGTGAACATACATAAGGAGACAAGAAAAATATTTCTGGCAAACATGGGTTTGTGGCTAATTTTTATTTTTAAAATCACAATCCGTGGTGCCTAAGGGGGGGGGGGCGGTTCCAGGGAACCCAAGCTAATTATCTCATTAACGGGCAAGAAATTTTAGTAATTTTTTTTTAGGGGAAGAAGCGCATTCGATAAATGTTACCACAATACGAAACAATTAGAGTTCGAAAATCTTTTACACGAGTTGAAATCGCCGAAAAAACAAAACTCTTGGGTACGATGGAACCCCCCCCCCTTAGCAACTTAAGTGTTTTAAAAACATCCAAAGAAAAATCTTAACAACTCAAGCTAGAGAACAAGCTACAAACCCATATGTAGCAAAACATTACTCAATAATTCTGAAACAGTTTACTTAAAAGGATGGATTTTTTTTTTGGTCACCACAAATGTATCAATTTAAATTTTGATTTTATACAATAAATTTTAGTCCCTTTCGAATGATAATTGACATCCTGTTTGCTAACTAAGTGTTTATTCACTCAGAACCCAATTACCAAATCTAAACAAGGATCAAGTAACAAAAACAATATATTCAATGATCCATCCCCAACATGTGGTGGGCCACCTGCTGATATCAACCATTTCATGATAATTACCGAATGACGGATCTTCATCAACAATAAACTTCCTTCTGAAGGGTTAGCAGTGACTTCCTCATAGGAAAAATTGTTTTTACCTGTTGTCAGTACGGGCCTATCCCAGGGGGGTGTTTTGAATCAATCCCACGACGCATAGGCAATGTTGCCTATACTGTACTGTATAAACACATGTCAGTACTTAGGATATAAAAAGTGTTCCAAAAGTTCATAGAACCACAAGACATTTCATGGATCATGCTAAAATTTCCCTAAGTACTAATGCTTTGTAGGCTAAAATGAATGTGGAAGTTAGGGTTTTTAAATGTTTAAGAATAGGATTTTTATCGATCACATTGATCTTATTTGAGGTGTAATTTCCCAAAAAACTGGTGGCATTGTGGGATTGACTCAATACACCGTCTGGGCCTATCCCAGAGGGCTGTAATGTGGAGTCATCCCCATAATGCACCAGTTTGGGGATTGGGAAATTTCACTTCAATAAGGGCATGTGATCCACAAAATTCATATTCTTAGAATTAAACACATAAAAACCCTGACTTTTACACTCATTTTAGCCCATACGGTGCCAGTACTAAGGGATATTTTTTTGCATGATCATGAAATTTGTGGTTCTTAAACATCTTGAACACTTTATCACTAATACTGACATGTGTTTAGTATAGTACAGTATAGGCACATTGCAAGGCATTGTGGGATTGATTCAAAACACCCTCTAGGCCTATCCAAAACACAAATAAACAACCTGTGTAATTTTTCCTATCTCTGCCATCAAAACGAGAAGGCCACATTAACATTATCAATAGAATTAAAACATGATTTATTAATCACCATAAACAGCATTTTCAGGATATCATTAATTTGTCGAGTTCCTAAAAGCAGACACCCCAGAGCTCACCAGACTGCTCATAGGCAGTAGAGCGATGGTTTATAAATGATCAAGTTGTACATTTGCAAGTTCATTTTAAATGAACAATGTTCATTGCAAGTTAAGTGAGGTTCATGATTTGGTGTCAATTTACAAATGTGTCCTAAGAGACAGTGAATCTGATTGGATAATGAAATTGAATACAGGTGCATTGATTTCTTTGTCATTGCATAATTAGTGTATGATAAATTAGCATAACTGTCTGTATCTTTCTTTCACATTGTACACAGTGACACAACAATAATGTCAAATTATTCTACAGGTGGGCATTTCATTTCAATTTCATACATAGGGTGCAATTAATCTCATATGCTTCAGATTTTTGTTTTAGTTTCTAAATTCCCATATTCATGTTCATTAAATTAAGTGCATTTCATGATTCATAGTGTATTCACTATAAGATGGAACATGACCCTTGATAAAGTACATTGAGATAATACTAGGGAAGACCAATGTCATAATGTAATGCTGAAGTAAATACACTATAGTAGCCATAGTGTATTTTGTACTTGGAGATCTCCAACAAATTGTGTGGAATATAAGTGGCAAAAGAATGGGGTCATGTTCCACCTTACACTGAACAGGGTATAGCACCTTCCGTTTCATTTATAGGTATCTTTGCAATAAGCTTATTCCCAAAATTTTGATCTTGCATTTAAAATGCTTGCAACAGTGTCCCACAGGCCAGTGTACTGTAATTTAAATAAAATTGCAAATTTCATGCAGAGACAATCATATTTTCTTCTCAAACTACGCACACAGGTCAACAGTTCAGATTAGACTAAGAAAGGGGGGCCTCGGACAAAAGTCTGTAGACCACAAAATGCCCCTTTAATGCCTGGATACTTGTGCATTGACAAAAAATAGCACACAGACTCTTTAACACACACACATGGCATGAGTACTGAACTACCTGTTTCTTTTGGCCTAATAGCAAGTGTTTTCACCACCCTGTGCCATGTTAAACAATACACAGGCCAATGAAGTAAATATTCTCCAGTGATCTCAATTTGTGTGACTGCTGAAAATACCTCATGTGATGAAATATCCCATTGTACATACATGTAATGTAAAATATAATTCACTCTAGTCGCAGTCACATTATCCCCGTTTTTGTATCAAAATACACAATCTATGCTGCCTGCAGGCATTTTGTCATACATATAGCACTGCTTGAGAGGAGCACAAGGAGCAATTACTTACTTTAACTTTCAAATATCTCAGGCACATGGCTCCAACTTATATTTCTTCACAGTTTATTTTCACTCATTCTACTCATTCAAATGCACTAGAAGTCAATCTCATAATAGTTTGGTTGTTCCAACTTGGAAAACAACTTCTGGAAAAAAAACCCTTCCATTTAATATAGAGCCACAACTTCATGGAACAAACTTTCTCCTGATCTTCGTACCAGGTTTAATTCCATGAGTTTAAATGAATTTAAAAGTGCTATTGCCTTGTAATTGTTACTTTATAACTATCATGCCTTGTGCATAATTTGATTCATTTTTTATGTAATAGTATATTTAACCTGATTGTGTACATATTTCATCTTTGTAGATTAAGTTTATCAGGATCTCCTGGGAGATCAGTACTTGAAATTGTATTGAAGGAATTTCCTGAATAAATAACAAATAAAAAAAATAAATAAAGGCATATTTTCAAAATGGTCCAAGGAATGCGTAATTAATCAAGGGATATTAGGGTCAAATACTCAAATATAGTACAGTTGTCTTGAAAATGCCGTTTCAAACTTGCTGTTTGAACAATACAATCATTAAAGACTAGGGCTGTCGTCGTCAGCTTATTTTTCTGTCAACATATCGCTAAAAAAAATTCCCGACGGCGACATAATGTCGACATAACTTTAAGTTTAAGTTAAATTCGACCGGGCCGGGAGAATGCATCAATCAAACCCCAAAACGTCAAATGCACATGACCATAGTACCATGTGCTGCACCCATGAAGCTGACATCACACGCCAAAAACTTGCCCTAGAATATCCTTCCCAATCTATGGAGTATAACAATTAAACTGCAGATTTATGTAACAGAAAGTATCCTTCACTTGAAAATTTATCCTAAATTCTAGAAAACTTCCATATATGTTGACTATTCCAATAGTATTTTGAGTTATATTCCTCCCCAGTTGCCGTCCAAATTATTGGCGAGGCGCGCCACCATTTTGAGAATCCTACTTCCGGGTTTGTTTCGCATTGAAACAAAATGTTTTCCAGAATATGGGCGACTAACCGAAATTACGTAATGCACAGGTTCAAATAAATTATAGTAGTGTAATTTTTATTTATAAAAATTGGATATACCTTCTCGCCCGTGGTATCTCTCACCCTCTATCCATGCTCTATCCAATCACATGGTGAATTACGATGTCATTTGGGGAAATACCCGATAACAACATGCGCGCGCAGCTATCATGTATACATTGGTACATGGTCATGTCAATGTCAACTCAAGTGTGTTGAGGACAGGGATCTGTGTGAAGTTGAAACACGGTCATTTGCAAAGCCATACACGGCTGTGTGCATTTATTTATGTAATAAATACTTGTTTTCGTACTCTGGTACTGAAACATGGAATCATAATTAAAATAGTAATCAAAATGGGTAAGAAAGTAGGTTAGGTTGAAAATTGCATTTTTTTTAGGAGATACTTCGCCCCGGTTTTGTGTGTCGCCTGTGTCGATTCGGGAGAAAATACGGTGACATGTCGCAATATGGCTTGACGCGACACAACTGACGACATAAGGTGTGTCAACGACGGCACTATTAAAGACACTATCAATGATCCACCCGAAAGAGTGAAAAATATTTGAAATTTGCAGGAGCAGCTTAAGAATGGAGAATAAGGTGAGGACCCTCGTAATATATTTTCCACCTGAAAAATTGTCAAAAAGGAAGAAAACAACAGTGTTCAAGGTTATGAATCTCCATTCGATTATGTGTTGTACTAAGTATCCGTACAGACAGTAATGACTAAAATATTTGATTTGGTAGTTATTATGTTGCATTTGGACCTATTACTTGCAGGGTAGGAGTATACATGTACTTGTTACAAAAAGGCAAAAATCTGATTTTTGATGATTTTTCTGATTTTCAGATTTAGCAAATCACTGATAGTGCCTTTAAACAGTAATGAGCTAATCATCTGTGAACCACAACCCCCTACCTCCCCTCCCTGCCCATCTAAAGAACTTGTAATTTGCCTTGAACTATGCTAAACTCACTCTAGAAATAACTTGCAAAATATATATAGCTAAACCAATTCTATTAAATATGCCATGGCCTATTGCAACTGGCAATATTTATAACCTATATGCTGGGGTGTTGTGTCTATTTTTCCAGAAAATCTAAATTGTTCCCTCTCCTTGCCACCTTTTATCCCAATTCTTCCCAAAAATTCAACATTGGTTCCAATCACCTAACCATCAAATTCTTCCCAAAATTACCATAGATACAAAACCTATTCCCCCATATCAGGGACGAATAACCGATATGATCGGTATTTCTGAAATCGGGCCGATTATGACCTTATCGGTATCAGATCGGTATCGGCAAAATTCTAATTTGTTACCGATTTTCTATACCGATTAAATTAATATCACGGAGGTCCAAACTTGAATTAAAATTGTTCCAAACTGATGGCCAAACGGTGAAAATAAATCGAAACTGAAACAATCAATTTATTATTTTATGTACACAAGAGTGTGTATGTTGTTCCTAACTCACTATTTCGCCATTTTAGTGGTTTACCTAAATCAATCTGCTATTTTCTGGCAGCTTCTGGCTGTCGAAAACGGCGATGATAATGCTAAAAAAATACACAGAAAAAATCGGAATCGGAATCGGAATAGGAATGAACCGATTTTGAAATTTTAAAATCTGTAATCGGTATAACAGATATTAGGGTGATCGGTTAGACACTAACAGAATCTGAATTGACTCCGCTGCCTACATGTTCAAGGCCATGTCCTGTCTGCCTGTACATACTACTATACTTTGTTCATCACCTAATAGGCAAGAATTATTCGGCTTTTGTTTATACGCACGTGAAAGTAATTCCATTTTACATGCGCGCTTCTAGCCACAAGTGTGCGCCACGCATACATTACGCACTGCGCCCGGTGCGGTAGTGTTGCTTACAGTTGCGTCCGCGCTATTCTATATCAATTCGCGGTGTGAAGAGTCTTGCCAATTTGGTGATGAACAAAGTATAGAGTGTTACCCTGGGGCAAGCAGAAGGCACTCACACATTCTAGACACAAGTGAATATCAGTAACAATGTGTTCCTCCCCACCCAATTTGGCAATCGGTATTTAGCTTGCCTCATACAATAAATAACGGTCTATTTAAAGGGGCACTTGTGATCCACAACCTTGTCCCCCGACTTACATCAAAAGAGTTGAGATTTTTATATAATTGGAACTGTTAGCCTTAGTAATCCATGTGTACCTAATCTTTGTACAATAGCCTGCCCTAACTTAGCTTCTGACATAAATTAGGCTTGTTATCATTTTCAGGGGTGGGGGGGGGGGGGGGAAAGAGGAGGGACAGGATTTCCCATTGGGGAAGCTGCACCCTGGTTACACCACTCGACGTGTGTTGTGTGTCAACAATGGTGGGTTCCATTTGGGAGAAATTTGAGAAATAAAATCAATACGTCCAAACTAATACACTTTTTGTGTAATCTACTCAATAGATGCCCTAAAAACAGATGCTCTCTTTTAAAAAAGCTTAGTATTGTTCGCCAAGATCATTTCTTAAGATCATGTTGTATATTCATATATTGATTTTATTTATTTCAAACCTGTTGATGACTGTGTTCATGTATGGATTCCATGTTTGCGTCAATCGTTGCGCCGATGTAAATTCATATTGGTTACATCAGGATGTTGTTTAATTGAGCAGTGTCTGACCCAAATCAGTGCTCAACAGTTCAAATAATGCTGCCAGATATAGATTCATGCATAAAACCACACCGAAAGAGGAAGGTGAAGTGCTAATTTTATCTGATATTTGGACACGATATCCACATAGATCACATTTGAAGTCGGCTATAAATAGAGGGTGGCTGCAGTCTTAAGGCCAACCTGTATTAGCGTGACCTAAATATACATGTAACTCATGAATTTCCTACATAGTAAATATTCAGCTAGCTAGAGCTAAATGCATGCTGACATTCAAAGCATAATACCAAGTTTACAAGTCTTACATAAAAGATGGGCGACCCAAATGACAGCCGCATTCCCTCGGCCAAGTGCATGTGATCAAAATTAAGATTTTAGTATACATGAAGAAAGTTAATTTTTTTTTTCATACACCCAGTAAAATGTTATCCTGTGAATGTTTCCTTTACTTTATGGTCTGAACAAAATCTTCAAATGTGGTTGACCACACTCATGGGGGTACCCAGGATCTCACCCCCCCCCCCCCCCCCGGGGTGCGCAATCCTGGAAATGATCACAGCAGGGCACAAAATAAACGAGGGGCTAAGGGCGATAAGCCCTCAGTTTTCACAAAATAGCCCCCGTGAGAAATTTTGGCCTATGGTAAAATGCACTACGAGGGCTACTTTTTGGCAGAATTTGCTCAAATAGCCCCCGTAGCCCCAAAAGTATTTTGTCCCTTGGATCACAGCCAATGCAGCAAGGGGTTTCTGGGGCCCTAAAGGCCCCAGCAGGTCCAGGGGCAGAACCACTATGTGTTTTCAAATTCTACATTACATTGACCCATTTCTAGTACAATCTAAAGCCTATATTATTGCTACAAAATTCTTATTTTTTAGACCTCTGGGTGCGCGTGCTCCCTCCACACCCCCTAGATACACCAATGACACTACATTATATGACATAGGCAAATAGAATGGATGTCAGGCTATACTTTGTTCATTATAGGCAAAAATTATTCGGCTTCTGTTTATTCGTGCGTGAAAGTAAATTTAATTTTCTACACACAGGCCGTTCGTCGCGCATACATCACGCACTGCACCCGCTGCGGGACTGCTTCCAGTCCTCAAAATTCTCTCCCTCCCCATTAAAAATTTCAACAACAAAAAATGAAATGCATGCTTTCTTTTCCCTTTTTGTTTCCACTTTCCCTGTTTAACTGGAATCCAAGCAGCCATGGCCAAGTTTATTTGTACGATGAAAGTCAATTTATGGTACGAGTATAGAGGTTAAACCTTCAGGATTTGCCATAAAAAATGTCCGCTTATAATAACTGGATACGGAACAATGCAGTAAATCCTCAGAAGCTTCACTCATAATTCCGATTTTATCGGGGAAAGTAGCCATCAATGATAGATTGGTTTATTTGCTACACCTATCCTTACAATTGCGCACGTGGGGACATTTTTACAGCTTCTACACATGTAAATACAAATTTCCAATGATTCAACAACCTGGCTGTTTCTCAAATATTCTGACCGACGTCACACAACGTCATTTAATGAGCAGCCCTCAATCGATACAGGCGGCGAAATTTCCCACAGAGTTTTGTAAGTGCCCCCTAAATTCAAACTAATTCAGGTTAAAAACAAGTGGGACTATACCAGGGTCAGTACAGTATTAAACAGCAAAAAGAGACAAGAAAAAAAAACTAAATCTTCTGCAAATGCTATGTTGTGATTGACACTTCCACCATGAAATTGCTCTTGACATTCTGTCACAAAGTATTTGAACACATGTTGATATCCTATGTACATGTTTTCACACATTAGGTGTGTTCAGACGGTGGCCTACTTTCGAAAGTAGCGTTACCAACGAAAAATCCATTTAATCCTCATTAGCGCCTCTTAACAACGACGCACGTCCACATGGAACTTAACAACGATACCTTTCCAAAGTTACCAGCGAGCGGCCTTCATCTGTCATTGGTAAATAGCGGAAGTAGCGCGCCGCTCGCGCTGACCTGACGGTTAATTGTTTGAAACCCCGGGAAAACTCAACCCATTGTAAACAATGCCAAAATGGAATCCTCAAGCAGGAGTGTGTTTTATAAGCGATATTTTGGCTTCTGATTTTATTTTACTCATTACTCATTGACAGAGGATTTGGCAGTAACGCTGTTTATGCCGATAATCATTCCCCATACACCAATCTGTGAGAAGCGATCCAGCCCCAAACACATCATCATCATCAACGAAATGTGGTTCCTCGCCACGAGCAGTGGCCGGCACATTTTTTATTCGCACCTGCTGTGATTAATTCATGATTGCTCACTTAATACAATAAAGTTCTAATCTCGCACAAATAACAATGAATATGTACTTATTTAGATTGAATACCGATTGAATTAATTTCTCTCTCAATAAAAATTATGTTGGGATTTCTTTTTCAACAACTTTTCAAAATACTTGGCACCTGCCACAAGTAAAATGGCGTTCGTTTATGGTATCCACGCTACGGAATAAGTTGACCCGCATGTCGTTACGAGGTCACGATGAGATATGAGGTCACCCTTAATATCGAAGTCGTGAGTAGCACTGTTCACACGGCACTTACCAACGACGATCGCTCGCAAGTAGCTCACTACTTTTAAGATTTCTTAAAAGTAAATCGTCGTTGTTAACTCGTTGTTAGCTTAACAATGATGTTGTTCAGACGGTCACTACTCACGAGCTTACCAATGACTGTGCTTACCAACGATCTTACCAACGACTTAACAACGATCGTCTGAACATGCCTATTGTACATGTATACTGCCAGAAATAGATGCCATTCAATGACATTTCCCTCTCAGAAGTGAGAGGGGGATACACTAGCGATCGATACCTACCCTCCGCGACCTTACTTTTGCACAAATGTCTCATTTGGGTCCGACCAGAAACCTCTATACCACATTAAAAATTTCGCTACCGCGAAAATAGTCCACCGATAGCGCGCACTATTTTTCGGGCAACTCACCGCCCATGCGCAGTGAGTCGTCCTTATCCCAAATTGTTGAGATTTTTATATAATTTGAACTGTTAGCCTTAGAATCAATGTGTACTACTCTTTGTACAATAGCCTGCCCTAATTTGCTTCTGACAAAATTAGGGCTTGTTATCATTCAGGGGTGGGGGGGGGGAGGGGAAGAGGGGGACAGGATTTCCCATTGGGGAAGCTGCACCCTGGTTACACCAACTCGAAGTGTGTTGTGTGCAACCATGGTGGGTTCCATTTGGGAGAAATTGAGAAATAAAATCAAATACGTTCAACGATAACTAATTACTATATTTGTGTAATCTTCCAATAGATGCCCTAAACACAGATGCTCTTCTTTTAAAAAAGCTTTCGTATTGTTCGACAAGATCATTTCTAAGATATGTTGTATATTCATAATTGATTTATTTATTTCAAACCTGTTGATGATGTGTTCATGTATGGATTCCATGTTTGCGTCAATCGTTGCGCCGATGTAAATTCATATGGTGACATCAGGATGTGGTTTAATTGAGCAGTGTATGACCAAATCAGTGGCTCAACAGTTCAAATAATGTGCCAGTAGAGATGATGCAAAAACCACACCGAAAGAGGCAGGTGAAGTGCTAAATTTTATCTGATATTTGGACACGATATCCACATAGATCACATTTGAAGTCGGATATAAATAGAGGGTGGCTGCAGTCTTAAGGCCAACCTGTATTAGGTGACTAAAAATATACATGTAAACATATTACTACATGAGGAAGATTATGCTAGCTAGAGCTAAATGCATGCTGACATCAAAGCATAATACCACGTTTTACAAGTCTTACAAAAGGTGGGGAGACCCAAATGACAGCCGCATTCCCTCGGCAAAAATGATGTGATCAAAAATAAGGATTTTAGTCTATACATGAGAAAGTTAATATTTTTTTCATACACCCGTAAAATGTTATCCTGTGAAGGTTTCCTTTTACTTTATGGTTTGAACAAAATCTTCAAATTGGTTGACCACACTCATGGGGGTACCAAGGATCTCACTCCCCCCCCCCCCCGGGGTGCGCAATCCCTGGAAAGGAAATGATCACAGCAGGGCACAAAATAAACGAGGGCTAAGGGCGTTAGCCCTCAGTTTTCACAAAATAGCCCCCCTGAGAAATTTTGGCCTATGGGAAAATGCACTACGAGGGCTATACTTTTTGGCAGAATTTGCTCAAAATAGCCCCCGTAGCCCCAATAGTATTTTGTCCCTTGGATCCACAGCCAAGCAGCGGGGGGGCAAAAGGGGTTTCAGGGGCCTAAAGGCCACAGCGGTCCATTGGTGCAGAACCACTATGGGTTTTCAAATTCTACATTACATTGACCCATTTCTAGTACAATCGAAAGCCTATATTATTGATACAAATTCGTATTTTTTAGACCTCAGGGTTGCGCGTGATCCCTCCACACACCCTAGATAACAATGAACTTACATTATAGACAGAGGCAATACATGTAGAATGGATGTCAGGCTATACTTTGTTCATTATAGGCAAAAAAAATTCTTTCAGCTTCTGTTTATTCGTCTGCGTGAAAGTAATTACATGTTACAAAGGCGGGCGTCGCGCATACATCACCGCACTGCACCCGGGCGGGACATGCTTCCTTCCAGTCCTCAAAATTCTCTCCCTCCCCATTACAAATTTCAACAACAAAAAAGAAAGCATGCTTTTTTCCCTTTTGTTTCCACTTTCCATGTTTAACTGGGCAATCCAATCAAGCAGCCATGGCCAAGTTTATTTGTACGATGTGAAAGTCAATTATGGTACGAGTATAGAGATTAAACCCCATTCAGGATGTGCCATAAAAAATGTCCGCTCTATAATAACTTGCGATTACGGGAAAACAATGCAGTAAATCCCTCAGAAGCTTCACTCATTAATTCCGATTTAAGGGAAGGAAGTAGCCATCAATGATAGATTGATTTATTTGCTACACATATCCTTACAATTTGCGCACGTGGGGACATTTTTACAGATTCTACACATGTAAATACAAATTTCCAATGATTCAACAAGCTGGATGTTTCTCAAATATTATACCGACGCACCAACGTCATAATAAGCAGCCCTCAATCGATACAGGCGGCGAATTTTGCCACAGAGTTTTGTAAGTGCCCCCTAAATTCAAACTAATTCAGGTTAAAAACAGGGGACTATACCGGGTCAGTACGTATTAACAGCAAAAAGGGACAAGAAAAAAAATAACTCTTCTGCAAATGCTATGTTGTGATTGACCAATTCCACCATGGGAAATTGCCCTGACATTCGTCACACAGTATTTGAAACATGTTGATATCCTATGTACATGTTTTCACACATTAGGTGTGTTCAGACGGTTGCCTACTTTCGAAAGTGCGTTACCAACGAAAAATCCATTTAATCCTCATTAGCGCTCTTACCAACGACGCACGTCCACAGGAACTTAAACAACGAGACCTTTCCAAAGTTACAGCGAGCGGCCTTCATCTGTCATTGGTAAATAGCGGAGGAAGTAGTAGCGGGGTGGGGGGGGGGAGCGGTGCGCAGCTCGCGCTGACCTGACGAGTTAATTGTTTGAATATATCCCGGGACAATCAACCCATTGTACAACAATGCCAAAATGGAATCGCAAGCAGGATGTGGGTGTTTATAAGCGATATTGGGCTTCTGATTTTATTTAATCATTATCATTGACCGAGGATTTGGCAGCTTAAAGTACGTGTTTATGCCGATAATCATTCCAATAACACCAATCTGTGAGAAGCGATCCAGCCCCAAACACTCATCATCATCAACGAAATGTGGTTCCTCGCCACGTGCAGTGGCGGACATTTGTATTCGCACTTGCTTTGATTAATTCATGATTGCTAGCTTAATACAAGTCATAAAAAGTTCTAATCTCGCACAAATAACAATGAAGATATGTACTTATTAGATGAATACCGAGTGAATTTAATTTCTCTCTCAATAAAAATTATGTTGGGATTCCTTTTCAAACAACTTTCAAAACTTGGCACCTGCCACGAGTAAGCTTTCTGAGTACCGAGAATAGTGATGGAGTGGGCAATGCGGAAGAGGGGCCATACCAAGAAGTGGTGGTTAGAGCGGTGATGAGTCTGTATGAAGGAGCAAAACAGAGTTGAGTCGGGTCTGAGTTTGTCTGAGGAGTTAGTGTGAGGTGAAGGTGGGTGTGCATCAGGGTTATGTGCTGTCGCCGTTGGTGTTGCATTGTGGTTGATGTGGTTACGGAGAGCTGCAAAAGAAGGTTTGATGAGTGAGCGATGCGTATGCTGATGATGTCGTTTAATGGGTGAGGACAATGGAGGGTTTGAGGGAGAAGTTTTGGAAGTGGAATAAGGCATTTGAGAGTAGGGCCTGAAGGTAAACCTTGGGAAGACTAAAGTGATGGTGAGTGGGGGGGAGAGGGGGGGAGGTGTTATAGTCGGTGGACCCATGTTATGGATATGTGGAACCGCCGGGTGAGGGCAAATCAGGGGTGCTGAGAAATGTGGGAACGGAAATGGATTTCATGGGAGATGCACAACGATGAAGAGAGTGACCCCAAGTTTGGCAAGGGACTTTGTGTGTGGAAGATGCAAAGAATGGGAGTTGAGGGAGTGGGGAAGGAGGTGGGAAAAAGTTGTGTGATGAGGTGGATGGACACAGTGAAGGAGTTCACATACCTAGGTGACAAGATTAGTGCGGGTGGTGGAGTGCGGCGGCTGTGACCGCCAGAGTAGGTATGGTGGGGTGAAGTTTAGAGAATGTGGAGAGTTGTTATTGGGAGAGGATTCCTTTGAAGATGAAGGGATGGGGGTATAGGAGGTGTGTGAGATCAGTGTGATGCTGTATGTGAGTGAGGACATGGTGCCTGAGTGGAAATGAGATGGGATTTTGAGAAGGGGCAGAGAGAGCAATGGTGAGAGCAATGTGTGGTGTGACATTGATGATAGGAAGAGACTGAGGATTTGATGCAGTTGTTGGGTTTTGAAGTAGCGGTGACCGATGGCGAAGGCGAAAAGGTGTAAGATGGTATGGCCGTGCTAGGAAGGATATGAGGAGCATGTTTTAAAAAGGGCTTTTGAGTTTGAGGTGGGTGGTTGAGGAAGAGGGGCCGACCACCAAAGAGGATATGGAGGAAGCAAGTGGAGGAGGGAGAGTAGGGTTGGGTTAAGGATGGGGGATGCATTGAATCGGGCGAACGAAAGTGGAGGAGGAGGAGTAAGGGCGATTGCTACGAATGTGAGGTGATCCGGCCACCCGGTTGCGGGGGGGACAAAACCGGTTTAAAACTTTGGTTTTACTACTACTTAAAAGTAAATCGTCGTTGTTAAATCGTTGTTAGCTTAAACAAATGATGTTGTTCAGACGGTCACTACTCCCGAGCTTACCAATGACTGTGGTTCCCAAACGATTCTACAAAACGACTTCTAAAAAAGATCGTCTGAACATGCTATTGGACATGTATACTGCCAGAATAGATGCGTTCTTCAATGACATGTGTATTATGTTTTTGCACCCAAGGGCATAACAGGGGCACTTGTCAAAGGGGGAAATTTCCTGATTTTGAGGTGAGATTTCCCCCGGTGGAAGTGATTGAGGCAGACTTTTTGCACATGTGCGCCCTGCAATATGGAATTCTTGCACCATCATTTGTAATCAATTTTTGACTTGTTATTCATCCCATGCTTCCGTAGGCCACTGTATGTGAAAAACACAGCGACATGTACGACCGCGATCACGAGGGCTTTACTGATTTCAGACAGTATGCCTCTACTCTCTTGTTCAACAGCCCTTTCCCGATTTATTGGGGGCAGCTGGTCCCGGATTCATCTGATCTCAGTGCTGACCTACCGGATATGCTGTTTTACACCACCAAAATAAAATGCAAGGAGGAAGTTTGGAGCCGAGCAACTGGAACTTGAAAATAGTTTTGATTTTTGACACATTAATCCTGGAATCGAGAGTAAAACAAATGTGTGCAATACTTGATGGCATTTCTCCCGATCATGTAAGTAACATTTTAGTTATCTTAAAATAGTGGGCGAAAAGTATGGAGGTACTACGAAAGCTATTAAGCATGCTGAAACAATGAATTCACATTTTGGGTAATGCGAAGTCCCATGTAGGAGGCATGCACCCTAGGTAGTAGTAGACTTTCAACCATTCTGTGTCCAACTATATTTATTTTTTTTTTAATCCATTGCATGTCGAAAAAATAGCGTAAAATTCGGAAAAAGTGCGTATTCAGTGTCGATTTGTCCGATGATCAACGTGCTATTATTATTGTTGGGATGTGACCGCCGAAGACGACACGAGGTCTCATCTTCGCCGTACGGCCTGTGTACGCTTAGTGTATTCATACACGCACCACACAGTCTGCGGGTTGGGAATGAGCGTACAATCATGTGTGAATGTTCTTGACATTGCCAATGTCAGTTCCCGAATTACCAAAGCTCGCGAAGGTCACTACAAGCTGTCAACGCACATGGTATCGCCACCATTTTTGTAAACACGACTTGTGAAATGCTGACTCGGGGATTTAAATTTCGCCGATTTTCTTCGCCGTTATTACCTAACGCTGCCGAGATGCAATGAGAGCCACGAAAACTGTTACCAGTCGGAAAATGTTTTTCGCGTTGCCTCTCTCCGTCAACTTTTTGGGTCGCGCAAATGACTCTCATTGGACCATTTCATCAATGTCTTGACCGGAAAATGACGCGATGGTTCCTCGTTGCATCGTAGGGCCGTCTTTACGGAAAATGATGCGATGATCCTCGTTGTCATCTCTGGGCCGTCTTCCCGAAATGACGTCGATGTTCTTCGTTGCAATGGGAACGTCATTCCCGGGAAATGATGCGATGCTTTTCAATGCTTTTCGGCCGGTTTGCCCGCAGAGGGCGCAGTGCTTTTCATCAGGCGGGTTACACTGTGTACAAATGCCCATAGACAATTTCGATTTCGATGGTATAGCGCCACCATTTTTCGATTTAAGCTACTTTGAAATGATAGCATAAACGCATTCATGACTCGTAAACCGGAGCATGACTTAGCGTAATAGCGCCACGCGCAACGACTATGCGTAGCGTACTAGCGCCACTCACTACTGGGCATATATCTACAAATTTCATGCAAATCAGTGTGAAGTACCATCCATTATTCTTTATTTATTTATTATCCCGGTTCTCATTGCATTCGCACGCGATGTTCCTCGTTGCATCTGAGATGTCTTTCCGGAAAAGTGGCGCGATGTTCCTCGTTGCATCTGGGCCTGCTTCCGGGAAAATGACGTCGATGTTCCTTTTGGGCATCTGCGACGTCTTTCCGTAAAATTACGCGATGTTTTTCTTTGCAATCTGGGCCTTTATTGACTTTACGCTACTTATTCCGGCCGGGAAAAACGCCGAGATGCAATGAAACGCAAATTTGGCTGCTCTTGGCATCTGGGCCTAAAAATAAAAATAGATTGGCCCTCGTTGCATTTGGGCCGTCGTTTTTCGGGCAAAACGACCCGGTTCCGGGTTAGGGTTAATCGGGTAGCCACAATTTGCGTGGGCACCCACTTATCTGCTCCCCGCAGTTGAATTCAGGCATCCTTGCACGGAATTAATTACAGTCACATGACACTTTATTCCGTCAAGCTGCTAAATTCAACTGGAGCAGATAGTGGGTGCGCAAATTGTGGCTACCCTTATTAAACCCTGTGATATCAGTAATGGAGTGGGCATATTTCTTGTAGAATTTCTTAATGTTTTTGCCGTCCTGTCACCTTTTAGTTTGCCGGTTCTGTTGAATACTAATACCAATCTCGTGTGTAGATTGTACAACCAGTACAACCAGAGATTGGTAGGCCATGTATCGAATCTAAATGCTGTGAAAGTCACAATGACTGATATTTGAAAGCTCGTACATATGGATTTGTTATATGCTGTCCTGAATACCTTTTGGCCCTAATTTTAACGTCTGGTGGAGCCATATAAAGTGTATGTCGAGACCTCAAGTTACAATATCGTAATTGGGTCTGACCCCTCCTAGGTCCCAATAATTGGGACTTCCCATGAAGGTTCGCTAAAGTAGCTTAACAATCTATGTGAAGTCCCAAACATTATGTGCATCAGCTATGACATTTTTGTGTAGCCTTCAATTGCGACGCACTGACACATCACTCCATCTTACCTGAGCTGATTCCTATTCAAAGCTTCACCGGTGCTTTCACGACACTCTTCTACCTTTACACCAGTAATATCCAATTTTAAATGCTTGAATGGCTTAAAATAGCAATAAAAATCAGGACTTAGTCACCGGTCAGAATCTTACAAGTCTTGGAATTTCATTAAATTTCACTTCAAAATAGTTGAAGATAGTTTACTGACTATCATGTTATTGATACACTCTAAGGAATACTTTCAAGGTGGAATCGGGTAATATTTATTTGTCGTGAAGCGTGAAAATTATTGGAGAATGGAGACAAAATTTGTCATATCGATTACACACTATTTTGCCTGACTCCTCCTTTGATTAAAAAATGGCATTATGATAATTGTACATATTATGGAGGAGTGATGCTCAGCAGGACTAACCCCCTCCCCCCCCCTCCCCGGGCCCTGACACTGTGACACAAAACAGAAAACTGGTATTTAGTACAACTGATGGCTATGATTTCAGATTGAAAAGCCTGGTTGCGCAAAACAATATTGTACTACCAGTGTCTGTGTCTCGCTGCATGCGTTTAGCTCAAGGCAAATGAAATTGTGATGTGATCTGGGAAAACCTCGCCTGTCGCACAGGACAATTTTTGAAAAAATACAGAAAATACCTTAAATCTGTTATGTTTTACTTTGTTTTTTATCAGATTGTATAAGGCAAAAAAAAAAATAATCGTTTGATACGTGTACCATAGAAGAAAAAAGTAAAAGTTAATGGAAACTTTATATTTTCAAACATTGCAAATGCATAGTCAAAACTCAAAATATAAATTTTGCACGGCAGGTGGCGTGTTTTCCCGATCACATCACAATTGTATGTTCTCCTAAAATTTTTTTTTTTTGTTTTTTTTTGTTTGTCTGTAAACGAGCGTTCTGGAAGCCATCGCAACTCTAGGATCGCCAGCTTACACCGGCGTTGGCGGCGCACTGCTCAGTAGCTACATGTAGGGTCTGGAGAAGCCGCGTTTCGAAACCCGATTCCCGCGCGCGATTTTCGATCATCCATTAGTACATTTTTTTCGCCGTTTGGAGGAAAACAATGTGTGGATTCTTGTTCGGTAGTATTGTAAGATGCTACGAGTCCTGTTAAGGTAATTTTTGTAATTCTTGACTATGTCGGATGAACTGTAAATTTGGGGTTGCCTTATGTGGCTACCAAAGTCCCTGTACAGCGGCATAACCTTTACGTTAGCTGATATACGATAATGTCCAAATGAATAAAAGATGAATGAAAGACAAAAAAGGTTATGCTCAGCAGAACTAAGGGTGGTAATACAAAATTCTTTCCGCTAGGCCCTCGAAAGGGATCCAGCCCATGATTGTTGTCTTAAACATCAATTGAAAGCTTCCCCCATTCAAGGAACTGTCGTACAGACTTATCCATTTTAGATTTTAATTCGTAAAAAAAATGCATGAAAATTTGAAAAAATTCACTTTTAGGGCTCGTACTAGACACGAGCCACCCACATACTTCATAACTGCATCATAGATAGAGGCTCTTTAAAATGAAGCTTTCATGAAAACAATTGACAGAGCTCCGCCGTCTGACAGCCCCATTTAGGGAACTGTCAGTAAGAACTAAGTTCATATGGAGATTTTTTTAAAGAAATTCATTAAATGAAAAGGCAAAGTAAAATTCAACTTTAAAGGCTCAGTCATAACTTGAAAACCGAGCCACCTATGTACATATGAACGGCATAATGAGATAGAGCTCTTTAACTTAAAATAATAAAAATTGACTGGGCTTTAGCCCTTTTAAGACATTTCTGTAGCCAAATACAAGGTAAGAAGTCTATTGAGTATCTAATCTACATAAAATTACTATTATGACACAATATTTGGTGCCTCAAAATCTCTTGTGCACTTTTAATATCTCATTAATGGAGCAAACTCCAAAAAGGCAAACAGAAAAAAAATAACATGTATGATAACAAGTTCATCATCTATACCTGTCCCTCTGCATTTGATTTATTCGGACAATGTCCTGGATAGCCCTAGAAAGCCTCGACAGGAAGCTTATTCCATTGGGGTCCATTTTACCGGGACGGAATTGTGACAGCCAGGGTAATCACCCTACACTTTTTCGACACTGACTGTGATGTGCATGCACAGTATGACTCTCTGTACATGGGACCGACAGCTTAACGTCCCCTCCGAAGGCCGGGGTATTATCACATTGTTCATGTGCCCAAGTCCAACTGAACCATGGGGAGAGCGAATTCCAATTTCAATCAATAGCTCTTGTACAGATTAATTTCAGAATTTAGTACCCGATTAAGTGGTCCTGCCGGGAGTTGAACCGGGGACCTCTAGCACCAAAGGCTAATACCCTAACCAGTGGGCCATGCGCTCGCACCACTTAAGTTAATTTAGTAACACTTTAAGACAGAGCATATAGCAGTTAAATGGTTAAACATAAAAATATTAGCTGGTGCGCCATCCGAAAGTCGGGAGTAAAACGGTGTCGGAAACCATATATCCACAATTCATGCCAGTTGCAGTGATTGCATGGAGTGTGTGTGTGCCAAATTCAACAACCGCGACCGACAGAATTTTGTTATAAATAACAAAATTTCCTCTCCGATTTCCAATAGCAACCAGTGGAAATCGGCTAAAATTTCTCAGCCTAGCCTAGTAAATGTTAAACCCTTAGTCCACCGAGCCGTTAAATTAGCCATGGTTCAGCCAATTTTCGACCGGTCGGCAGCCACTTGTTGTATAATAGTCTGAAATCAGATTACATTGACTCCACAACAATGCAGCTTTTGAGCTGGGCTGACATCCTGAATGTCAATCAACTATATTTAGGCGACGAAAATAAAAAACCCTGTTTACGGGCCCGACCGACCCTGATTTTTCAGTTTTTGCAGATTTTTTCTTTTAGTTTTTTGTTTTTTTTCCACAACACATGTAAAATCAGCCTGTTTTTAGCCCAAATTTATCAATTTTGGCAAATATTTTTCAACAATTTTTTTTTTGTAAAATTGTTCATTTTTTCTCTTGATTTTTCAGATTTTTGGACTATTTTAAGCCAATTTTGAGCTCCAGAAAAGAAGAAAAAAAAAAAAATTTGCCCGACCGACCGACCCTACTCGAAAGGTCCGCTCGCCCGTAAAACAGGGTTTTCTTTTTTCGTCGCCTTACGGGTAATAGGGTACGATATTCAGCGAATTATTTCCGTATTTTTATGCAGCATTTTCACATTTTTTTTATGGAATTATCAAATTTCAATTCATGTATGGTTTTTTACAATTCATGTTTCAACCCCCACCCTTTATATTTCTCTCCCACGCTTTTTAGAAACCCACCCTTTTTAGGGACAAAAATTTACCCCCACCCTTTTTACAAATTTTTGGCAACTCGAACCTCCACGCTTTAAAAAGCGTGCCGTACAATCAGTGCTGGTAGACTCCATGCTACAAGTGTAAATAAATAAATCGATCATGTTGATGAAAATATGGAAAATTGTCGCCTATAATCCAGATCCCAGCCGATAGTCCCTACGCGCCCGCTTTAAAAGTAAAACAGAGATTAACCGTATGGTAGCGGACATCGGATCTGCGGCCGATTTTTGCAAATCGGCAAAAAATCGATTGGCAAAATTTCAGAGCTTGCCGTCCACAACCGATATATTGAATAAAGAAAGGGACAAAGTATAATTGGATTATTTTACCAGTTTTTTTAAGTTGGAAAACACGAGTTGCTCAAACGTGATTTTATACCTGTATTTAGCGATCATAATTCTTAGTCCTACATGAAAGAGCGTAGTCTAATGACACCACTTAGGTAGTTTTACACGTACCTATAACAATCTCAACTTCAAGGTGGTTCCAAATTCAGCTATACTGCAACGGTTACATGGTCTGTCTAAGTTTTAAACGCATGACAGGCACATTACCTAGCTGCACTCCCACGGAAAATCGTCGTTATAAGTGAACTGGGAAAATTACTGCTTTATATAATTATCCCTACACCGCAGGCTGTATATTGTGAGGACTTACCCAGATCACAATATACCCAACTTTCATCATACTTGCACTCCATAGAACCACCAACTACCAACAAAAATTTGATTGGGTATATTGTGTATAATGCTTAGAGTTTAGTTAAATCATAACTATACAACTTGGGAAAAAAAAGTAACTCATCAATACCACAATTAGCACAGTAATAAACAACAACAGCTGCTCCATAGCCAATGTACAGGGTGCCAAGAGAAATGGGCTGGCCCAGGGGAACCTTCGATTTTATAGGGCTTACTGGCGCGGGTTCTGTTGCGGGATGTACGTGCCATTTACCACACTTTATATGTCAATGATAAGTCAACCTACCAAAACTACCACAAAATATTGAGGTTCTTGTACATCTATATACCACATAATACCACACTATACCATTGTGTGGTATTTTGTGGTCTAAGCCTTGTTAGGGCTTTCTACATTTTGTATATTTTGTGCTTCAAAGCCTTCAATGAAACTTTATTAAAATCCTTGAGCAGAGTCCAGAAATACGGCAGAAAGATTCCCGTTTCTAACTGCTTCGTTACATATTTTTTTTTAGGTTCGTTTTCCACTTGCAGTGGTATATTTTTGTACAGCAGCAACCGTGTCTATAAATACGTATAATGAGACTAAATTTTAACTTGTTTTTGTCAAACATGTGGCGGACTGCAATGAATTCTCAGTACTACTTTGCATAGAACATAAACATTTAATATAGCTTTACCAAACTAACGTGGTGCTACGCCTTTCATTCCATTCTCCTTCAGTGATTTAGTGCTTAAAAGAATAAGGGGATCACATAGAAAGTTTGTTTTGAGTTATAACGGAAACGGGCGTACGAAGTAATTTTCCCACAGTGTGTATTTGTGACACAGACCGGCAAAATATCTAAATTCATTGATACAGCGTGAGAGTCTGAGAGACATAACGTTAACACAATATACAGCCATAGATCTAGAATGAACTAATCTAAAAATCTAGGTTCTTTATGGATTTTTTTTGCATCAGAGAGGGGTCATAAATTTTGATAAATACGAGACTCCCGCACCTAGTGGCCTTGAGAATTCAGAAAATGAGATCATTTCTTGTCGTAGTTTTAGCTCTGTGGGATCTGACAGCACCAACAACCATTTTCCCCAATGCTAGTATGCTACGTCATTAGACTGGCTACCATGGCAAGCTCATACTTCCGAACCGCCGTGTCTTTTTATACACGTAGCCAAACATAGCGTCAACGCGTTGTGGGTAAGAATGAATATCAATTTGGCATAGAACATAGCTAATGCCCCAGGGATAACGCTAGTCTACAAAGGCTATGTGGGCTTGCTATTCATCAATCCATGCTCTCATTATTATTATGAATAAATACAAAGAATAAGGGGATTCAGGTCCATGAATTTCTCAGCCCTTGCGATGAGCGATATGTACAGGTCAGCTCATGCAATCGCTATGCTCTGCCGCCACTGTCCCTGACACGTGTTTTTCCTCCAGGGGATTCCATTTAACTGTCATTGAGATTGATTGGGCGGACCTGCGGTAGGGGGGGTATACTTACCATTACAAAAAATAAATATGTTAAAAGAAATGAACTGGGTGGAAAATCATAAAAATATCAATGAAGAATAATGGGAATACAATTGTTTTGTAAAATTGTTTCTTGCAACAAGAATTGCATAAATAATTTTTCGCAATTACGCAATGTAACTATAGTACTAGAGCCGTACCGCACATGTTCTTCGCATCTGTCAACGTGTCAAGGCATAAGTACATATTGTAGACGGCCTGACCTGTGGATGGACGCACGTGAAGGCCGGTCGATTACATATAATTGTAACAAAAGTTTTGGATTTATTAAACTTGAAACGCAATCATTTTGAATGCAATCAATATAAATTAAATCTTCATTTAAAACGAGCATGCTGGTTTTGATATTCTGATGAATTCAGGACAGGAGGAGTTTTGCGGGAAATTACAATGCCGCTTATTGATTGGTGGTACTTTATATTTTAACGCCAATTCTGGTAAGTAAAAGATACGCATATCTTCCAAAATACCTCATCGGAACTTGTAGCAAATGTGGACCGCCCAGATTTATTACCGTACTGACCCGAGTATATCCCATTCTCGATTATAATCCGCACCCCTAAGTTTTAGGAAAATTTCAGAAAATTCTAAAGATCCGTTTATTATCCCATGCCACAAAATTGCCTACACTGACTGCAAAATTCGGAAACCTATAGTCTTCACCAACCACCTTTTAGCCTTGAATCCAATGATATGCATTTTCCAATACCCTGAATACGAAATTCCCATATTTAATCTTATAAATCCAGTCTCAAATGTTGCTAATGCCGTCTGGAACCATTAAAGTTAGTGGAAAACGATCATTTACTATTATAGAACACAGCAGAAGACCAGTTCTGGGTCAACCCTCTGCAAGGTTTCTACTTCACTCAGACGTGATCTCACTAATTTTTTTCACTCTTTTTCCATATTTCTGTATAAAAAATAACGGTCCAGTAAAACTTATTCAGTTTCATAAATTCATTTCATAAAAAGTTTTTTTGGTGGATTTTGTTTTCTGAAACGAAAAGAATAATTTGAACAGGCCGTGTGTAGGGTCAGAGGCATTTGGGCAGCAAACCAAATAATGGCCGCCGCCAAAACACTGAGGGCAAATTGGTTCAGTTGTTTCGTGACTATTTTTGTTCGTTTTTTTTGCCGTTTTTTGCTAAAAAAATCACTAAAGTTACATTAGAGTCATGGTTAGTTAACATGACGAAAGATGAAATCTACTTCCAGATGAGGGGGGAAACTACTACTATCGAAAAACAGCAATTTTTTCACTTTCGGAGTCTTCAACATTCGGACGTCATGAGTGGGCTGTAACAGTGTATGTGGCGAGTAGGCAGACATTTTAACTCCGGCTTCTGGCAAGATTCGTCGGGCATTATCCCACCCCCAAATTTCAAGTATTTTCAGCTTCAAAAGGGTTGGACTATACTCGGTCATTACGGATATATATAATCTGCGCCAATGTCTTC